>OVBJ01002543.1:0-17194 GCA_900406535.1 Noccaea bulbosa
GAAAACTCCTGATCTCTGTAGCACTACTAGGTCTAGGCCAATCTCTGATAGTCTCAATCTTAGCCGGATCCACAGAAACTCCCTCGGCAGAAACAATGTGGCCAAGAAAACCCATCTCTCGTTGACAAAAGCTGCACTTGCTTAACTTAGCAAACAACTTATGCTCTCGAAGCTTCTCCAGAACTAGCCTCAAATGCGTCGCATGCTCGAATACACCAAAATGTCATCAATGAAGATAATGACGAACACGTCCAGAAACTCTCTGAACATGTCGTTCATCAACCTCATAAATGCCGCTGGCGCATTTGTCAAACCAAAAGGCATGACAGCAAACTCGAAATGTCCATTCCTCGTCAAGAATGCCGTCTTGTGAATATCTGCCTCATCTATCGGAATCTGATGATAACCCGATGCCAAGTCAATCTTGGAGAACCAAGTAGCACCCCTCAACTGATCCAACAACTCATCAATCCTCGGGAGTGGATACCTGTTCTTCACAGTGACTCGGTTAAGTCCTCGATAATCAATGCACATCCGAAAACTACCATCCTTCTTCTTCACAAACAACACTGGTGCTCCCCAAGGCAAAAAACTCGGTCTAATGAACCCTTTACTCAAAAGGTCCTCTAGCTGCTTCTTCAGCTCTGCCATCTCTACCTGCTCCATCCTGTATGGTGTCTTCGATATCGGAGCTGTCCCGGGCTCTAACTCAATCGTGAAAGGATCTGACCGAGAAGGTGGCAATCCCTTCAGCGACTGAAAAACGTCCTCAAAATCCTGGACAACCTCAATATCACCCAAAACCACCTCACCACTACTCTCTGTCATAGTGATCGTCGCCAAAAAGGATTCGCAGCCCCGCTCTAACAACTGCTCTGCCTGAATAGATGAAATCACTATACGCCCTGAAGTCGGTCTCACTCCCTGATAAAACAACTTCCCTGCATCCCGCTCAAACACAACTCTACCTCTGTAGCAATCCAGATGAACTCTGTACAAAGACAGCCAGTCCATCCCCAAAATCACGTCATACAGCTCCACTGGACTGATGACCAAATCTGCTGGCATAGACTGCCCCGCAATCTGCACATGGCAGTAGCCAGAAAACCACCACCGGCCACCTTGACAAAGCCTGAACTCTCACCATCGCTGCTCTCAGCCTGCTCTGGAGTAATGAAGCAGTTAGATGCTCCTGAGTCAAACAAAACGTGAGACTCAAAACCGCCAACTAACAAGGTCCCTACACAATTCCACAAGTGTTGAGAACCTCCTAACTCTATCACAGTAAAATAAAAGAAACAGACAATACTAAAATTCTACCACTAAAAATTTACAAGTCTTAGTCAGAAATTTTACTTGTGATCTGGCCTGACTGACTGGTCTGGCCCACCCCTCCAGGAGTGTACACACGAGGTGCCCCTCCCAACTGCTGCACTGCCGCAACCTGGGACATTGGCTGGATCACCAATGGCTGAACTGCTGCCACTGACCTCTGCTGTAACTTGGGACATCTTGGCCTGATATGCCCCTGCTCCTTGCAGTGAAAGCACACTGCAGCCTCTCTGAGCGCTGCCCTCTTGGGACAAGCAGCAACCTGGTAATCCAAGCGTCCATAACTAAAACATGCTCCAGAACTCTGACGGCTAGCAGACATCTCATCTGCTCCCCTCTTCTGGCCCTGCGCAGGCTTGCCGCCCCTGCCAAAACCAGAACTAAAACCTTTGCGCTGCTGCTGATGTTGCTGCTGGCCCCGAGGCTGGGTAGCAGGAACAACTGCAGCTGGCACAACTGCTGAGCTCGCCGGCTCACGGAAATCCTCCTGCCAACTCCACTAGCACGGCTCTAGTGTGGTACATACCACCTCTGCACTGAGTCCTGATGTTCCTCCGAAGCTCCTGAAGGAACCTCGACAACAAGGCCTGCTCACCGACCATCTCGCTGCCGGAGTGAACTACCAACCTGCAGCACTCTGTGTCGTACTCCTGGACTGACCTCTCACCCTGAGTCAATCCCAAAAAACTCAACAGAAGCCTGTCTCGGGCCTCCTGCGGGAAAAACTTGTGGTTGAACTCCTCTACGAAGTCAACCCAAGTCCACCCCGCCCTCCGGGTCCAAGCAGACCTCCACCACAAATGTGCATCCCCACTAAGGTAATTGTTGGGTTCGGATTTTACCTCCGGACGTTATCATTCAAACCGAATAAATAAAGGAAAATCGAGCTCGACTGCACCAAACTGTGCCGAACCGGGCAATAAACCGAAGGACCGGCAAAGGGGCTTCTCGATGGGCCGAACCAGTATCCGACCGATCCCTTGCGAGCCAAGGCCCATCCGAGAAAGCCCACGAATGAAGACTTGCCTTAAGATAAAGTCGGCGCGAACCGAAAAGGAAAGTTTACATAAATTTTGTAAAGTCGGTTCCTATTCTCATATAAATAGGAACCGATAGTCATTATTTAGGGAGAGACTTTTAGAGCAAAGGCACACGCCACGCATATTGTAGCTTGCACAAAAGCAAATAATAATAATAACCATCTCTGGCTCGCTCTCAGTGTTTACTTACGAAATTCAAAGCTCTCCCTAAAACACTATCAAAGTACTATTGTGCAGTTTTGGCTCGCACAATTTGGCGCTAGAAGGAGGGGGAGTGAATTTTAACATCAGAAAACACAAGAGCTCGACGAGATGACTGAAGGAGAGTCGAACGGGACCGCACCGCTCTATCAACACGAAAATGTAAAAACCGCGATCCAGACGGAAGCGGAAAAGATCGCTGCCCTTCAGAAGCAAACCGAAGAGCCAGAAATCCTGAACAGTACACTGACTGAAGAGCTTGAAACTTTGAAAGCCAAACGTAAAGAAAGAGAAGAACGAAGCGCCGCGCGACGCAAAAGCTCCAAGCCGAAGAATCTGGTTTTCGACTCCATAACTGACTAGACAGAAAGAGAAGAAGACGACGACGTGGAGGAAACCCCGGAGCGAGACAAATCAGAACCAGAATCAGACGGTTCGCCACCACGCCTTCCAAAGAAGAAACAGAATCGGGGAGTCAAAGGCGCGCCACCAGTTAAACCGATACGAATCAACCTAGGAGATCCGCGCCCCAGCGATGTCACTCCCGAAACAGTGGCCGCTATCTTGGAGCAAATAATGCTCGAAAATAAGCAGGCCGATAAAGCTGCTGGGCAAAAGAATGACGACTCGCCAAGTTCAGATCCTACGACGCTCGCTGCAGCAGTATCACGTCACCTGTTGGAAAGGTGAACTGAAATCCGATCACCCCGACGCACGGGTACAACCAAAAAGAGCCACAGAAGCAAGAATCAGAATACGAGCCGCGATGAATTAGCTGAGATCCGATCCCGCCTTAAAAAAGCTGATAGCGAATCGAAACTACTTCGATCGCAGATTCATAGGGCGCTCAGCTCGGCGCCGGAGATTGCTCAGATATGTGAAGACGCAGAACATACACCCTTCTCGGCAAGAGTAATGAGCGCCAGAATAATAAATCCCGGAAAGCTCAGTATATAGAAATATGACGGTTCGGCTAACCCAAAGGATCACGTCAACGCGTTCCGGGTCGCCCTAAGTCGGGCTAAGTTCCGGAGTACAGAAGAGAAGGATGCCGGTTATTGCCTCGTGTTCACTGAATACCTGAAGGGTCCAACTTTGGATTGGTTCCTAAACCTCGAACCAAACTCGATCGAAAACTTTCAACAGTTGGCGGCTCTCTTTCTCAAACAATATTTCATGTTCATCAAGAAATCGGCTTCAGTAATCAACTTATGGAACATGTTACAGGGCGAAGGCGAATCGCTTCGCAGCTTCATGGAACGCTTTAAAGCAACAACGGCCAAAGCCGGAACGGTTAACGACGAGATCGCCGTGGATTCATTAAAAAAAGGATTGTGTTTCAAATCCGAATTTCGAAAGGAGCTCGCGTACAACAAACCCAAATCAATCGCGGACGCCATTCACCGATCCATAGTATTCATAGAGGAGGAAGAAGATATGAAGTTACTAGCTGCGTCGCATCTCGCGTCGAAGGCAACCGCAAAACAACCGCCTAACCCGCCAACGGCTCATCAGCAGACGAACCAACACCCTAGTCATAGACGCGGTAGGAACGGTTATATTCACCATGAAGGGCCAAACTTCTCCGGGGCGTATAACTATCAGATTGGGGCAAGCCAACAGACGAGTGGGACGAATCAAACAGGCGCCGGTAGGGGACGAGGCGCAAAGAACTACGTCTGGACAAGGAATCAGAATCCCACGAGCCAGGATGATAAGGTTTACTGCGAATTCCATCAATGCTACGACCATTCGACTGAGAAATGCCGCCATCTTGGAGCAGAACTCGCCAGGAAATTGCTCAAGGGGAATTGAAAGGTGATCTGAAGCTGGAAGATCTAGAACGCCCCGAACCAAGAAAGCGACCAGAGCAGCCAGATCGACCGGCAGATCAACCCAAACGTGGGAGACAGGATGATTCGAACGAACGAACAGCCAGGATCGCGAAGAAGGATCCACCTTATATTGGGCGGCTTGCAATACTGCCCGGACACAGTGTCATCAATCAAGGCTTTTCAGCGACGAGCTGACACAGCGGTCAATTGGTATGAGCCCCCCAAGCTCCCAAATGTCGAGATCACCTTCACCGAGAATGAGGTGATCGGAATCGATAAGCCACAAGACGATCCGCTCGTAATCATGCTGGCCATAGGTAACTTTGACGTGGCTTGAGTTCTCATCGACACAGGGAGCACAGTCGACATCATCTACAGAAGCACGCTGCAGAAAATGGGAATCGACCTAAATGATATAAAATCGACACCGAAGCCGTTAGTAGGATTCGGAGGTGAAAAGACGATGTCAATGGGATCCATTATACTCCCGGTCGAGGCAGGGGGAGTAACGAAGATGGTAAATTTTTCTGTATCGGAAAACCCCAGATCTACAACGTCATCATGGGAACTCCGTGGATTAACTTAATGCGAGCCGTACCATCCACTTATCACCTATGCATTAAGTTCCCCACTCCATCGGAGGTCAAGACCATCCTCGGATCGCAGAAAGAATCGCTAATTTGTCTCATGACCGAACACAAACTCCGAAATCCGTTGCCTGAACTGCTCCCCGAAGAAGGCATGAAGAAGATTAAAACTAGCTTAGAGTCCGCAAATGTCCTAGCTAACCTCTTATAGCAATTACAGTCGTCAAATATGGAACGGTTAGAGGTAAACTAGCCAAAGAAAAGGAACTCGACGTTGAGGAATCAAGTTGCGAGGTGGTAGTCTCGGTCTGCATAGACGAGGAGAACCCAAAAAGAGTGGTGGAGATCGGAGCAAATCTTGACGAGGCAATAAAAAAGGAGTTGATCTCTTTCCTTAAAGAGAATATCGATACCTTAGCCTGGACGGCCGAAGACATGCCTGGAATAGACATCAACATCACCTGCCAGGAGCTGAATGTAGATCCAACCTTTAAACCAGTGAAACAAAAGCGGAGAAAGCTGGGACACTAACGACTGAAAGCCGTGAATGACGAGGTAGAGCGCCTGCTGAAAGTGGGTTCGATTGCCGAAGCAAAATACCCAGAGTGGCTCGCTAATCCTATGGTAGTTAAGAAGAAGAATGGAAAGTGGCGAGTCTGCATAGATTTCACGGAACTGAATAAGGCATGCCCGAAGGATAGTTTCCCGCATCCACATATTGACCGGCTCGTAGAGGCAACAACGGGAAACGAGCTGCTAACATTCATGGATGCTTTCTCAGGCTATAACCAGATTTTGATGCATCCCAAAGATCGAGAAAAAATGGCGTTCCAGACAGAGCGAGGCATCTATTGCTACAAGGTCATGCCATTCGGACTCAAAAATGCAGGAGCAACATACCAGCGACTCGTGAACAAGATGTTTGATTCGCAGCTCGGAAAAACAATGGAAGTTTACATCGACGATATGTTAGTAACGTCCCTGAAGAAAGAGGAACACGTGGCACATCTCCAAGATTGTTTCGAACGACTAAACTCACACATCATGAAGCTGAATCCGACGAAGTGCCGCTTCGCTGTAACATCCGGAGAATTCCTAGGTTATCTGGTGACTCGTAGAGGCATCGAAGCGAACCCGAAGCAGATCCAAGCTTTGATAAAAATGCCATCACCAGAAACAAAGAAGCAAATATAACAGCTAACTGGGCGCATCGTGGCACTCAATCGCTTCATCTCACGATCCACGGATAAATGCCTCCCCTTTTACGACACATTGCGAGGGAATAAGAAATTGGAATGGACGCCGAGGTGTGAAGAAGCTTTCCGCGAGCTGAAATCATCCTCCAATACTGGCAAAACCATAAGAAGGCGAACCATTGTACCTATACATTGTCGTGTCTGTAACAGCGGCTAGCGGGGTCTTAATACGCGAAGATCGAGGGGTTCAGAAACCGATTTTCTACGTAAGCCAAAGGCTGACGGACACAGAAACGAGATATCCCTAGACGGAGAAACTCGCTCTCGCAATTGTAGTCTCGGCTCGGAAGTTACGACCCTATTTCCAGTCACACTAAATCGTCGTCCTAACAGCAATGCCTCTAAGGACAATTCTCCATATCCCGAGCCAATCCGGAAGACTGGGAAAGTGGGAGATCGAGTTAAGTGAATACGATATCGAGTATCGAGGCCGGACAAGCACGAAGTCACATGTGTTAGCCTATTTCCTGATCGAGCTACCTATCGGCACCAGCGAAGAATCAAACCTTCCCACTACCTGGACACTTCACGTTGACGGCTCGTCATCAAAACAAGGCGCTGGGGTCAGAATTCGCCTTACCTCACCAACAGGCAAAATCTTGGAGCAATCACTTCGTCTAAATTTCGGTGCGTCAAATAACGAAGCAGAATATGAAGCATTGATAACTGGATTAAGACTAGCACTCGGGATTGGAGCCCAGGATATACGTGCCTATTGTGATTCCCAGCTCATCGCAAATCAATTCAGCGGAGAATACGCCACCAAAGATGAAAGGATGGAAGCATATCTCGGAGTCGTCAAGAATCTGGCCGGACAGTTCGGCAAATTCTCTTTGGAATGAATCCCGCGAAGCGAGAATACTCAAGCCGATGCTTTAGTATCACTAGCCTCGACTTCCGACCCGGATTTAAAAAGGATAATACCAGTGGAATTCATCGAACATCCTAGTATCGATGTAGGCGAGCCGGAGATCTTGATGACAATAATCGAAGACGAGCCTGAAAACGATGGCGAACCCATTGGGAATTTATCCATGGAAATGGATTTAGACGACGACACAGAGTATGGATGCAACAAGGAATGGTTGGGTCCGATCCGCGTCTACATAGCAGATGGCGAGGTCCCAGCAGACAAATGGGCGGCTCGCAAATTGAAGGCTCAAACGGCCCGTTATATCTTGATCAGAGACGCCGTGTTCAGATGGAGATTGTCTGGCCCGTTACTCAAATGCGTGGAAGGGAAGGAAGCAAGAAAGATAATGGAAGAAGTCCATAGCAGCTCGTGCGGAAATCACTCTGGTGGACGAGCCTTGGCAATCAAGATCAAACGTCATGGCTACTTCTGGCCGACAATGATCAGCTATTGCGAAAAATACTCGAGGAAATGTGAAAAATGCCAGCGACACGCGCCAACGATACACCAGCCAGCCGAACTGCTATCTTCCATCTCTGCTCCTTATCCGTTCATGAAATGGTCAATGGACATTGTCGGACCGCTACACAAATCGAAGCAGAAGAGATTCTTGCTAGTTCTAACGGACTACTTCTCCAAATGGATCGAAGCAGAATCCTACGCAAGCATCAAAGACACCCAAGACGAGCAGCTCATCTGGAAGAACATAATATGTCGGCACGGAGTCCCATATGAGATTGTTACAGATAACGGATCGCGGTTTATATCGGCTAAATTCGAGAAATTTTACAACAAATGGAAAATTCGTCTCAGCAAATCGACACCTCGTTATCCGCAAGGAAATGGCCAAGGCGTGCTTTGGTCCCATCGAACGACTCCGAGGAGAGCCATTGGAGAAACACCGTTCGCACTCGTTTACGGAGCTGAATGCGTGATCCCACCGGAAGTACATTTCCCAGGCGTTCGACGTTGGTTGTTGCCAGAACAAGAAGGCTACAACCATATGATGATGTTAGACGAGCTGGACTTAATTAACGAACGGCGCGACCAAGCACTTATCCGCATTTAGAACTATCAGCAATCCGTCGCCAAGTACTACAATTCCAACGTCCGAGCCCGGAGGTTCAGCGAAGGCGACCTAGTTCTCAGGAAAGTATTCCAGAATACTTCCGAACGAAATGCCGGAAAGCTAGGCGCAAACTGGGAAGGTCTATACAAGATAACTGAAACGGTTCGCCCCAGAGATTATCAGCTAGAAAACATGGCTGGCGAAGCGATATCAAAGCCGTGGAACGTGATGCATCTCAAGAAGTATTACCACTAAGGCACGAGGCGCCATCACCTAGAACTACACATGACTTGATCCCCGCGAGGGGTACGTAGGCAGTTCACTGTCGAGTGGATTCAGTTACCCAAAAAAAGGGGGGGGGAGTGGGGTATGTGTACATACACTCCCTTTTATTTGCAACACGGTTCGCCGTTAACGCATTACTAAATACTTTGCAACACGGTTCGCCGTTAACGCATTTTACACGATTCACCGTTGACACAAATGAATAAAGTCATCTCTTGTAACGCGGCTCGCCGTAAAAACGCAATAACGAATAACTGATTTTCATTACATCAGTTTTGCAAGCATAATCCGTCCATCTATGTTCGCTTTTCAATGGTTCAACGAGTGCTCATTCCGAGCCAAGCGTTGTTGGCCACAACACTTGACCTTAAACTCTACATCATGCGCGCGCTATACAAATTGATCATTCGTCGTCTGTTCCGACCCGCTAATTACTAATAGATAAGGACGCGCCAAAAACTGGAACCGATCGATCGGAAACCCGATACCCAAAACGCTTCGCAGAAACATTGGTCATCGAATTCGTCATTATTTCGACCCGTGACTATCTGATTGATAAGTTGACGGTAAAAACGGAAATAGGTTGACATAAACCCAACATGTAAAACGCTTCGCAGCAACGTTGGTCCAACATTAAATCATCGTCATTTCTGCCCACGGCTCGCCAATCGATGAGTCAGCAGCAAAAACCGAAATAAGTCAATTTAAATCCGATTCGCAAAACGCTTCGCAGCAGCATCGTTTAAGTTGTCTGTTCGATATCATCAAACGGCTCGAATAGATTTTCTATTTACACAATTATCGAAACCCGGATAAACTTCCGTTTTAATTAATTAAGCGAGTTCAAAAGATGGATAAAGCCACCCAGTCACTAACTACAAAAACAAAAAACAAAAGCGGATAAAGCCATCCAGGCATCATGTTCAAAAATCTGAAAATAACTAGCTAAGGTTCAAAGAGGGATCTGGCTTGACGATTCTTGGATGTCAACCAGAGCTTTCTCGGTGTTATCATCAGGTTTCGATCTCAATTCGCCTAATCCGTCAAGAACGTCTGGGACCCGACTCGATGCTTCTGGAATCTCAGTTGCGACCTTCTCAACACGGTCTTCCAGTCTACCTTCGGAAGGGTCAACTGGGACTTGGCAATCACCACCGTTTCAACTCCATTCTGAAACATAGGAGATTCAGCGTTAGAACCCCATTGCGAATTAATACCGAGACTGAGTTGTTCAAACCAAGTAACCGTCTCGTCTCTGGTATGTACCTCGGGCAGATTTGGAGGATCCAGGAAAGCAACGAGCCGACTGATCACATCATCCAGCAGAGCACTGGCCTCTTCAGCCTCCTCAGGATCCGAAGCAACATACTCCTAGAGATCAGCGAGCTCGGCGTCAAGATCCGGCGGATTATCGCTTCGCATATTGTTAATTAACCCGATATTGCCTTGAGCTTGAACAAGACGCACGGCTCGAGCATGCACTTCCCGGAGCTCTTTCAACTTGGGATTGATCATCTCGAAAAGACGGGCGTACCGGCTATTCAGCTCGCACTTCGCCTTCCTTACCTCGACCTCGAAAGAAGCATCCATGGTTCGCACCTGCTCATTCAGCTGGGCAATCTAAGCCTCAAGAGCCCTTTTCTTCTCCGCGAACCCGCGATTTATGCCAGTAACCCTAACCGCCTCGGCGTGATGCCTGACCGCCTCCTCTCGTTGCTTCGCAGCTTCAGCTTTAAGCTTAGCAGCCTCCTCTTTGGCCTGCTTCAACTCCATAGCCTGTGCTTTTAGCTCGATTTTGTGCGACCGCTTCAGATCGTCAGCACGTTTCTGAAGCTCGTCGAGAGCAGCTTCACCCGAGCAAGCCCTGGTCTCGTAACCCTCGACAACTCTGTTGAAATTCTCCGAGAACTGAAACGTGAGATAAAATGAGATAAGTCCTATATCCTCTCCACAAGTCTGGCAAATGAAAAGAAAGCATACCAAGAAAATACTAGAGGCAGCCTCCGCATAAGCTTCTCTCTCCAAAAGAGTACCAGGAGGAGGAAGACGAACCGCAGGAGTGCTGTTCGCTAGGAAATTGGCCGCCTCGGCCTTTTGAAGGGATCGGTATTTAGCCGGGTCGAGTTGCGAACCGGAAGACGCATCCCCCTTAGCCTTCTTCGGAGCTTTTTCTTTGAGCTCGCCCGCCGTAGCTCTTTTATTGTTCCCCACCTCAGAGGATTTATTCGTCAACGGCTCGCTGATGAGATCGGAAGCCTTCTTCTTCTTCCAATTAAGAGTAAGGAATCCCGAATCCCTAGAATCGTTAGAACGAGCTGGAGAAGCAGATACTGATGAAGCTTTTGATTTCGAGGCCTTCTCCATAGCTGCTCTGGCGATTGCCACGGCCTTCCCAACATCCGTGGGTGATTTGCCGATGGCACCTTTCTTCTCAGCTGTGGGCTTCACCACCTTCTTGCCCTCGATTTTTGACTGGCGAGCTGCTTCTTCCGTATGCCGAAGAGCCGCCGCCTCGGCATTTCGGCGAGCCTCCTGCTCTGCTCTTTTTTCCTTGAGAATTTCGCGAATCGACTTTTGAGGCATCGTGTTGGAAGACTCGGGCCAATCTTGAACCTCTTTGTCTGAACTGTCCGAAGAGTCGAAAGAGTCGTAAGCTTGTTCGCGAGCTTTTTCCACTCGTTCGAGAGTAAAATCTCTTTTCCAATGAACTTGCAGCTCGCGGGTACGATCGAGGAACTCAAAGAGGTCTGATGGACAGCGAAGCACCAACTTCCAATCTGAAAAACAAAAACAGCACCATTAGACATGATTGCAAGAATTCAAAATGACGATTTCGCATCGGCACGCATCGATTAGTTGCCAGCTCTCGTTAACAAAATTCCTCCGTACACTCCCGACCGAAGCGCCATTTATCGGGACGAAGAAAAAATATTTCTCCCAACCATCGTCTTTGTTGGGAAAACCGTCGATGATCTTCCGGTTCTTCTTGTTTGAGATGTAATAACGAAGCGACTTCCCGCTACGACGAAACTCCAAAAGACTGTGAAGGTGATGGATCCCGAGCGGAATGCCGATCTCGTAGCTCAAAACGATCAGCCCAATCAAATGCCGCATTTGTCGCGGTAGTAGTTCACCAAGGGCGAGCCCGTACTTGCCAAGATAATGAAAGATCAGGCTCGGAATGGAAACCATAAGAAAGTACCGTAGAAGTAACTTTCATATAGCGTCAGGCACCCAGCTGGCGGACCATCGGCTCTTTGATGGCTCGCCGGAAGAATGAGCTCAACGACCTCGGAGATATGGAAGCAGCGCCCAAGTGATCCCAGAGACGTCTCAGTACAAAGTGTCGACCCAGGGGGATTCGGGATCGCCTTTGGACCTCTTTTGTTTGTGCCCCTTTTTGGGTCTCGTCCCTTCATATATCGTCTCTCTGTCCCTTGGTATGAATTAATTCCCAATGTATTGGAAGCCGGATAATCGATCGCCTCATCAATCAACGATCTCCTCGGCATTGAAGAAGAGCTAGGTCCGAACAACTCTGGATGGACATTCAGAATCACCTCGTCATCTAACATATGCTCGATTTTAATCTCCTCAGCATTAAAAATCGGATGAGATCCCACTTGGGCATGAGCTATTTCTTCGGCTCGGACGAGAGCTAATCGATTCCTTCCCTCTTCCTCATCGACGACCGGTTCGTGCGCCTGATTCAAACCATCACGCTGAGCAACCGGGGGTTCGCTCGTCAGCGAATCAATCTCGGCGCCTTTAATAGCCTGAACCGATTGGTGTCCATCTTCCGAAAGCAGTGAAACGTGCGAACCCATGGAATTAGTCGGCTCGCGGGAGGAAAACCAATGATGCTCCGAGGCATTGGAATCGTTGGAATTGTAGGAGCGATCCTCAGAATGATCCGCTCCGATGGAAGGGGTGCGACTGCCTAAAGACATCCGGCTCGGAAGAAGATGTATCAGAAAACTTGAAGATTGGCCGGAGAAACGATTCACTACGGCGGCAAAACGAAGAACACGAAGATCAAAAAAATGTATATAGAGAGAGAAAATTCTACCTTTTGCTCGGTCGATGAGAGAGAGGCAGGATGCGAAAACTGAGCCCCAGGGTCTCATATTTATAGAAATTTTGGCGAGTGGGCGCGTCGGTTTGGGAAGACGAAACGACACGACCTAAACCCACGCGCCGGCTCGGGAAGACAAAACGACCCGACCTAATTCCCGCCCAATCTTTAGGGTTTCCATCAGACTAATGGGCCCAAAAACGTTTCGGATTCCAGCCCCAATAGCTGCCGAAATGACCCGTCGTCATAACAAATAACGAGCGAAGCAACCTTTGGCGAGCCAACTTCATAAAGCTTGCTAGCGGTTCGGTTCGGACGATGCCTTCTCGTTTTCAACTTTTAGCTCGTCACTCTTATACCTAAAACTAACGAGCTGGGGGCTAACTGTTGGGGTCGGATTTTACCTCCGGACGTTATCATTCAAACCAAATAAATAAAGGAAAACCGAGCTCGACTGCACCAAACCGTGCCGAACCGGGCATTAAAACGAAGGACCGGCAAAGGGGTTTCTCGATGGGCCGAACCAGTATCCGACCGATCCCTTGCAAGCCAAGGCCCATCCGAGAAAGCCCACGAATGAAGACTTGCCTTAAGTTAAAGTCGGCGCGAACCGAAAAGGAAAGTTTACATAAACTTTGTAAAGTCGGTTCCTATTCTCATATAAAGAGGAACCGGTAGTCATTATTTAGGGAGGGGCTTTTAGAGCAAAGGCACACGCCACACATATTGTAGCTTGTATAACAGCTAATAATAATAATAATAACCATATCTGGCTCGCTCTCAGTGTTTACTTACAAAATTCAAGGCTCTCCCTGAAACACTATCAAAGTACTATTGTGCAGTTTCGGCTCGCACAGTAATGCACTGCTATCTGAACCGGAAACTGCTCAGGACACTGAACGGACTTGAAGTTCCGCTCCAACCTCTGACGCCACTCGTCAGCCTGCTCTGGAGTGGCACCGCCCTCAAACGTCGGCGTGCCAATCCTCTGCATCTCCCTCATCAGCTCGTGATAAGGTGGATGCTCAATAACTGCAGCCTCCTGCTGCTCAACAAAACCAGCACCTGCCTGTGCCCCGGCCGCAGGAGGTGCAACCGGAGCCAGCTGTGGTACCGCCTCTGGAAGACGAGCCAAAAGCTGCGTCAGTAACCCCACTATCAAATCTCCCTGAGCGAGAGCCGCACCCCCACCACCGTGAGCCGCCCCAGCCCCTGCGTCACACCGACGCCCGCGCCACCACCAGCACCAAAGTTAGCCCCACTGGCCAACGAGACTGACTGGGTAACCGACGCCGTCGCCCCACTCAGAGCCTGACTCTCTGCCGAGACCTCTGGTACACCACGTCCATCACCCCGACCTCCACGACCCGCTGCTCCACCACGAGCAACACCTCGACCAGCTGCAACCGCACCGCGACCAGCTGCACCACGACCCGCTGCAGCCGCACCGCAACCAGCTGCTGCAACACCGCGGCCTCTACCGCGACCACGTCCCTGACCTGCGTCCATCTCGCTGCACTTGAACCAAGTACAGAAAGAGCAAGGTCAGCACAAACACAAAACACAACAAACACAAACTCCAACTCACTTACCCGCGTAATACTGGAAGGCCGAGAGGATGATACTAGACTACTAACTGACTAACACACTTAATCAATTAAACACATAGTCCAGTTCACCCAATACTAACAGTCCTAATACCGTATACGCTCTGATACCAAAATGAAACAACCAATCCCCATTTTTCTTTTTTTTTTATTTAACAATGCGGAAGTTCTCAGAAAAGAATCAATAAATAGTAAATCATAAAACCAATTCAACAAATGAATTCAATGAAAGAATAATAATACTAGCAACCTAAACACCAGGTTTGCAACAATAACTTTAAAACCATAAAACATCCTAACATCCTCATCCTCTCTCGGCCTCATTCCGCGGTTGAACATTCCTGTTACCTGCATCACATTGGAATAGAGGTGCGTAAGTATTATCATAAATACTTAGTGAGTGAATCATCCTGCCTACAGACTATATACGCCATCACCAGACAGTACATGAACAATAAACCACAATAAACAAGACAGCAATGATCAAAACTAAACAAACTCGCCAAAGCACAACAGTGTCGATCGACACCCTCACCGGTGTCGATCGATGCCCTGCTCGGTGTCGACCGACACCACAAAGGGTGTCGAACGACACTCTGCAACACGGCGTCGATCGATACCACCATGGTGTCGATCGACACCCTCCCGACAAAACAACACCAAAGGCAACGAATCAATCCGATAAACACAGAAACTCGTGGGATTCAACCCCCACATCGATCAAACAACACAATAACTCAATAACAGCTCAAGAACAATTTGAAAAAAACAATAACACTTCCCAATCATGAAAACTCTGTTGATAAACGGACCTACAGTCCCGCACTCACCTTGAAAAGGATTGAAAGAGAGAAGGGATATGAAAGCAAGGAAGAACAGCCACAGATCTACTCCAGAAACTCAGAAATCGCCCAGAAACCTCCTCCCTTTGCTCAGAAACTTGTTTTCTCGAAAAACTGAACTCTGAAACGCGGCTACAGTGTTTCTGTCACGTGAATAGGGTTTCCATCGCCTAAACCGACAAAATCAGCCCACTTAAATCAAACCGGTCAATTTTTCCAGAAACCGATGTCGATCGACACCACTCCTTGATGTCGATCGACACCACTCCTTGATGTCGGTCGACACCCTCGACCCGAACCAACTCAAATTCAATTCGATCGACTTGAACCGGAAATCCACCTGATAACCGGTGTCGATCGACACCACCTTTGGTGTCGATCAACACTAGTGATTTAAAAGATTTTTACACATTTTCTTCGAAGTGTTTGAACCGTAGACAAACTATACAACAACCAAACAAGAACATGTACAATCAATCCTAAATTCACACCTCAAAGAGCATATGTAATCCACTCCTGAACCCCTAATGCCGTCCGATACCATTCCTAAAACAAATTTCTGGTTCACGGATGTTACACTCACCAACTGCATCTCCTTGCTGCCCAACAATCGCAGCTCCCTGCTGCCCTAAACACTGCAGCACTAAGCTGCCCAAACTCTACAGCACTCTGCTGCCCCAACATAAACGGCACCCACCTGTGCCTCGGCCACTGGAGGCACACCCGGAGCCTGCTCTGGAACCATTGACGGGATACCTGCCAACATCTGCATCAATAACCCAATAACCCGGTCACTACGACCCTGAGCTGGAGCTGCGCCCCAACATGGGCCGCCCCAACTCCTGTGTCACCACCGGCACTCAAACTGGCCTCACACGCCAATCCCGCTAAAAGCGTCTGGCCAGACGCCTACGCTTTACAATGCGCTGCACTCTTTCCCGACTCAACCGCTGCTCCACGATCATAACTCCGGCCTCCACAGCCCGCAACTTGGCTACCACGGCCAACTACTCTGCCCTCACTGGCAACCACTCTGCCACCACTAGCACCGACAATACCACGACCTCTAACGCCGTAACCTCTAGTACTTACTTCCATCTCAATGTTCCCCAAAGAACATTAGACAAACAAACTAGAACACAAACCACAACACAAAACACACAACTCACCGTGGAATCACTGAAGGCCGAGAAGATAATACTAGACTACTAACTGACATCACCACAATTAATTAATTAAACACACAGTCCAGTTCATCCAATACTAACAGTCCTAAAACCGTATAAGCTCTTATAACAAAATGAAACAACCAAATATTTTTGTTTTAATTAAATAATTAGCCCCATAAATATTAATTCTCAACAGCTAATTCAACATCATAAAATGCGGAAGACAATAACTCAATAAAATAATCAAATAATTAAATAGTTAAATAACTTATTCGATTAAAATCAACAATAATCAAAACCAGAAAGAATAATAAACTAGCATCAATAGCTCAACAACTAAAACACCCTATCATCCTGTCCTCGGCCCGATTCCGCGATCACAATTAGCCTTTACCTGCATCACATGGTTAAAAGAGATGCGTGAGTATTATCATAAATACTCAGTTAGACGATCATCCCATCTACAGGCCAATTACACAATTACTAGACAGTACATCAATAAACAGCATAACCACAATATCATATCACAACTAAACAGCAACAATAACCAACAACGACAAACTCGCAGAAGAAACAGATGTCGATCGACACACCCACTGTGTCGCTCGACACTGCCCCGACGACCAGAAACTCAAAGCAACGAAACAAATTTACAAACAAATAATCAAAAGGGTTTTCAACTCCCCAATACAATCAATTACTCAAAATAACAATAAAAAGTGTGTGGATCGACACTGAAACAACCAAGTTTTTTTTTTTTTTTTTTTTTAACTTAAACAATTCTAGCGGAAGCCTTTAAAATAAAATAAGTAAATAATAAATCAAATCACATTATTCAGCGGAAGCAAATAAATCAAATAAATAATTCTAACAACTTAAATGAATTCAATAAATAAATAAAACATTTCCTATCATCCTCTTCCTCTGGCTCAATTCCGCGATCACACTTTTTCTTTACCTGCATCACATGGCAAAAAGAGATG
>OVBJ01002544.1:0-17176 GCA_900406535.1 Noccaea bulbosa
AATCTCCAAGATAGTATATTTTCCTTATTTTTCTCTAGGAAAATGAAATATCCTATTTAACTTGATAGCTCCAATACTCCTCATCCAGCTCAGCTACCGCCTCTTCTGGATTCGTCATAATCCGCTACAAGCTCGCATCCAGCTCAGCAACTCTCCTTTAGCTCCATTAAGCTCCGCTACAAGTCCGTCCACACGTCCTGATGCACTTCCTGACTGATTTACGATCTGCGTCAATCCAGCTAAGAACCATTTGCTTTTCAAGAATGCAATCGATTTTGTCATCTTCATAGTTTATATTTTCACCGGTGTGATCAATATGCATGCTGTTGTCGTCCTATTCCATAAACATATATATATGCGTATGGTCCGAGATGAGATAATATAATCAAACAAATGTACCATTATATGCTAAAAAAATAATATTAATCGTTTTCATATGTTTTGAATAATATCTATACAGCATTTATAAGCAAAATTAATAAAATTTACTTTAAAAAAATAATTGATTAAATTCTAGTAATGTTTGTCTGCAATCATTAATAACATAGTTTTCTCTCCACATAAGCAATTTTAAGATTAAACTGAAATAAAAATCACTTGTAAATAAAATGTTGTAAGAAAAGTTTAGTCCCAGACCAATTAAGGACCTGACAAGGCGATTTAACGGGATTGGAGAATCTAATTGTCAGCAACATCACAGAAATCAAATTGAATCCCGAAAACATCGAGAAGCCAATAATCTTTCTACCTATATTCACGTAAATTTCCATCTATATTAATCATTAGTCAACATTACGACAAAATTAATCAAGTAAGGAAAAACATCATGAAACTCTTACAAAAAATTATATATGCAGAAATTTTAATGCTGGTAACGGTGATGGTATGGATCTTGCCCATGAGTTACGGTCATGAACACCATGCGTCAATGACTGATGATGTACCAGATCCACCCAAAAGTCATGGTGATGGAACCGGCCCACCTAAGAGTCAGGGTGACGAAGCCAATGTGCCCGTGCCTGGTAATGTGCCTAAACCACACAATGATGGCCAGGGAACTGGCCCACCTACCAGTCAGGGTGATGAAGCCAATGTGCCCGTGCCTGGTAATGTGCCTGTACCTAACCCACACAATGGTGGCCATGGAACGGCCGATGCACCCGATTCTGGTTGGCTTGATGCGCGTGCCACATTTTACGGTGACATCAATGGTGGAGAAACTCAACGTAAGTTTACATACTAACAATTCAATAATCTCAAAACTTGTAAAAATTATGACGTATACTATAGCCAACATGAATTAGATATAGTGAATGAGTCTTTGATCTTTCCCTTTGATGAGGGGAATGGATCTTTAACCACTAGAGTACTATGGTAATTGGCTAGGATATGATTTTCCAAACATTAAATTTTTATTTACCTATATATATGATTTTTAAAATTTCAAACATAGTTTTTTCATTTATTTCTACACATTCTTTTTGTAAAACCGAAAACGTAAACGCCAACTTTGTTTTTTTTTTACAATTTGTTTTGCTTATGCAAACGCCAACTTTGTAACAAAATAAAATTATTAGAAAAAAAAAAACCATCTATTAATTATGGAAAACTATGACATGTAAACGCAAAAGCAAAAACATATATGTGCATCAAACATATATACTCACCTTTTTCATTATATATATATATTTATATTTGATAGAGGGAGCTTGTGGATATGGTGATCTACACAAACAAGGCTATGGTCTAGCCACAGCAGCACTAAGCACGGCGCTATTCAACAACGGCTACACATGTGGGGCTTGTTACGAGATGAAGTGCGTGAATTCTCCACAATGGTGTTTGCCCGGAACCATCAGAATCACAGCTACAAACTTCTGTCCACCAGATTTTAGCAAGAGCAGAGACGTTTGGTGCAACCCACCACAAAAACACTTTGATCTCTCCCAACCAATGTTCCTCAAAATCGCCAAGTACAAAGCCGGGGTTGTCCCGGTTAAATATAGACGTGTTCCTTGCGCGAAAACCGGTGGTATCAAGTTTGAAATCAAGGGAAACCCTCATTTTCTAATGATCTTGCCATACAATGTAGGAGGAGCCGGAGATATTAAGGCCATGTGTGTTAAGGGAACGAGGACCGAGTGGATAACGATGAGCAAGAATTGGGGACAGATTTGGACCACTGGTGTTGTGCTAACCGGACAATGTTTATCGTTTAGGATCACTACAAGTGATGGAATTACGAAAGAATTTATGGACGTAACACCACCGACTTGGGGATGTACTGGACAGTCGTTTATTGCGAAGCATAACTTTTAGAAGAAAAAAAAAAGACTTCTGTTTTGTTAGCTATGGCTTGCAATTAATTTAGCGTAGGAGTGTTTATTTCCATCATTGGCAGACATGGCCTCCTTTTTTACGTGTCAGTGTCTCATTGACTAGTGAAAAATCACTCCAAATATTATATATGCATATATTGTATTATTAATATATATGCTATTATTGAGAACATCTATTTACATTTTTAATAAATTACCATCTAATTATCTTAATATAAAATTTTATTAGTTTTTGTACTGATGCAATTTTCGGAACTGCGAAAAGTTATTCTTTTGTCATTTATTAATTTAGCAATTAATTATTAATTATTTATAGAGGTTTTAAACCTTTAATGTATTTATACAAGAGTTTAGAGGTTAACCTAATAGAATATGCTAATTTGTGTATTTAGATAAGTAGAGTTTACTATTTATAAGTATCCCCCTCATAAAAATTGTGTAGTCCGTGATTAGACTATTATTAACTTCTCATGATGTAAGATATGTTTGTAGTCAATCTTCATCGATTAATAAACATCCATGATGGTAAGATCATCATGGAAAGTTTGTACGTAGTCAATCATGATCTTTTGAACGTAATGGTAAAGATGAGAAAAGAATAAAAGAAATAGAGTACTTTAGAAAAGTATACTTTAAAACCTTTTTTTTTGTGCAAAAATTTAAAACCTATCAACATATTGACAATGTTATATCGCTTATCAGGATGAATGTTGACTACAAAAACTTAAATACAATTACTATTAAATATAGTCATGCACATGTTCGTTTGACTAATATATACAACATTTCAGAATATTTGTAGACATATTTACATGAATTATCCTAATCAGTTCTATTTCTCTTCGGTATATATACACACATTCTCATTGATATTTATCATTAGTCAGGGTCACTAACAAAGTATCTTTAGAAAACCGAAAAACCAAAATAATGAAACTCTTGGAACAAATGATTTATGCAAAAGTTTTGATGATAATAGTGGCGATATGGTTCGCGCCCATGATTTATGGTCAAGAAGGCGATGCACCGACTGGTGATGTAGCCGAGGCACCTGGAACTGACTCATTCGACAGTGGTTGGTATGACGCACGAGCCACATTTTACGGTGACATCCATGGTGGAGAAACCCAACGTAAGTGTTTAGTTACAAATATTTTTATTACGTTACTCTTTATAATATTACTAACAACCAAAACCAAAGCCATTATAATCTATTAAACTTTACTAATAATTACATACTCACTTTATTCATGATTTATTCAATAGAGGGAGCTTGTGGATATGGTAATCTATTCAGACAAGGCTATGGTCTAGCCACGGCGGCGTTGAGCACGGCGCTCTTCAACGACGGGTACACTTGCGGGGCTTGTTACGAGATCACGTGTGCACATGACCCACAATGGTGTTTGCCCGGATCCATCAAGATCACAGCTACAAATTTCTGTCCACCAAATTACACCAAAACCCATGACATTTGGTGCAACCCACCACAAAAACATTTTGATCTCTCCCTACCAATGTTCCTCAAGATTGCCAAGTACAAAGCCGGGGTTGTTCCGGTTAGATACAGACGTGTTCCTTGTGTGAAAACCGGTGGTGTCAAGTTCCAAATCACGGGAAACCCTTATTTCTTAATGGTCTTGCCGTACAATGTAGGAAGAGCCGGAGATATTAAGGCCGTGCAGATTAAGGGAAACAAGACCGGATGGATTACAATGAGGAAGAACTGGGGACAACACTGGGCCACCAATGTTGTGTTGACCGGACAAGGTTTATCATTCAGGGTTACGACCAGTGATGGGATTACTAAGGATTTCATTAATGTGGCACCAAAGAATTGGGGATTTGGCCAGACTTTTAATGGAAGGATTAACTTTTAGAAAAATGAATTGAGTTTTGTTAGTAGCTAAGTCTTACAACTAAAAGTATTACACAGATGTGATGGGTGCAAAAGTTACAATAATTAAAAAGATTAATAACAAATGATATATTTTAATGATCTTGTCTGCTGAATTCATGTATTGGGTTTAACTTCATATTTTCATTTAACCAGAGCCTCATGAGTGGAGGACCAAGAACCATTAAACCCAACAAATATTTATTCTGTTTTAAGCATTTTTGTGTAGATTCATTTGGTGTTTTCCCTTAAGCCTTAACTGTGGGAAGCATAACTATTATCATCTTATCAATTTTTTTTTTTATTATTGTTAGCACTAATCCAATTTGGGACTCGCAAAATGAATTATTTTATCAAATATACTATTTTATCATGTTTATTAATTGGTTTATCGAATACTAATTTATAAACAGTTTACAGTATTTATGCAAAAGTTTATTGTAAACCTAATAAAACATATGCTTTACTGCATATTTAGATAAGTACACATTACAATTTACTAGTATTCCCCTCATAAAATTTTTGTAGTCGATGATGAGACGATTAATAAACTTTTCATGATGGTTATAAGGTCATAATGTTTGTGGTCAATCTTCATTGATTGATAAATCTTAATTCCATGATGGTAAGATGAGTACACATTACAATTTACTAGTATTCCCCTCATAGAATCTTTGCAGTCAATGATGAGACGATTAATCAACTTTTCATAATGGTTATAAGATCATAATGTTTGTGGTCAATCTTCATTGTCTAATAAATTTTCATGATGGTAAGATCATCATGAAAAATTTGTAGTCAACCATGAAAGATGTGAAGAGAATATAATGAAATAAAGTAATTACTTGACTTGTAGTTTAGAAAAAAATATACTTTTAAAACATATCAACGTATTGCCAATGTTACTGCTTATCAGGAGGAGATGGATGCTACAAAAAGTTGAATACAATTACTATCAAGTATATTTATGAACATATTTCGTTTGACCAAAATTAATATAACTTTTCAAAATATTTGTAAACATATTTACATAAAAACGTAATTAGTTCTATTTCTCCACCTGTATAAATACCCACATTCCCATTGATTTCAGTCATCATCAGTCAAAGTTAACTAACAAAGTATCATTAAAAAAAAGCGAAAAACAAAAACCATGAAACTCTTGGAACCAATGATGTTTACAAAAGTTTTGATGATAATTGTGGCGATATGGTTTGCGCCCATGATTTATGGTCAAGAAGCCGAGGCACCAGCGACTGCTGATGTAGCCGACGCACCTGCAACTGACTCATTCAAAAATGGTGGTTGGTATGAAGACGCACGAGCCACATATTACGGTGACATCCATGGTGAAGAAACCCGACGTAAGTTTTTAGTTATTAATTATTATTTTCTATTACGTATTCTCTTTAAAATATTAATAACAATTAAAGCCAAACCCATAATCTTCATCAATGATTACATTACTCACTTTTTTCATGATATTATGTTTAATAGAGGGAGCTTGTGGATATACTGATACATTCAGACAAGGCTATGGTCTATACACGACGGCGTTGAGCACGCCGCTCTTCAACGACGGATACACTTGCGGGGCTTGTTACGAGATCATGTGTGCACATACCCCACAAGCGTGTTTGCCCGGATCCATCAAAGTCACGGCTACAAATTCATGTCCACCAGGCTCAACAGGCGGTTGGTGCGACCCACCACAAAAACATTTTGATCTCTCCCTACCAATGTTCATCAGGATCGCCAAGCAAATAGCCGGGGTTGTTCCGGTTAGATACAGACGTATTCCTTGTGTGAAAAGAGGTGGTGTCAGGTTTGAAACCACGGGAAACCCTTATTTCTTGATGATCTTGCCGTACAATGTAGGAGGTGCCGGAGATATTAAGGCCGTGCAGGTTAAAGGAAACAAGACCGGGTGGATTACGATGAGGAAGAACTGGGGACAGCACTGGACCACCAATGTTGTGTTGACCGGACAAGGTTTATCATTTAGGGTTACGACCAGTGATGGGGTTACTAAGGATTTCATTAACGTGGCACCCAAGAACTGGGGATTTGGTCAGACTTTTAATGGAAGGATTAACTTTTAGAAGAATAATTGAGTTTTGTTAGCTTATTAATTCTTACAACTAAAAGAATTAATTACATAGATGTATTGGGTGCAAAAGTGACAATAATGAAAGATACTAAAAATATCTGAGATTTTGTTTATGCTACTTTATATAATTCGTGCATTTGGTTTTAACATCATACTATGATTTAATCATATTATCATGTGTCCCGGACGATATCCATTAGAACTAGCAAATGTTTATTCAGTTTTGAGTCTTTTGCATGGAATTTCTTTTCCTGGGTCTGCTAAAACTCTTCAGGTTTTTTTCTTAACTACAATTTTTTTTATCGTGTATAACTTAAACACACACACTCTCTCATTTAAATCCAAATTATGATACGGTGACTTACCCACGCATTAGTATATATATATATATACTAGGGTTGGACCCGCGTCCTGCACGGGATGATAATTTCTAAATTAGTTTTTTTATTAAAAAAATATTTATTTAACAATTTCAAATTTTTTTGCGACGGATTTATTGGTTCTTGTCTTTGTTTGTGGTCTATAAATTAAACATCTTAACTATTTTTTAAAAATATATATAACTTAAAGCATTGACCACATGTCTAGACCATACAAAATCTCGGCTCTGTGTTAAAAAAAAAAAAATATTAAACTTTAAAAATGTTAGACTTTTTCTATAATTTTTAGGAAAAATTATGTCCTAAAATTTTTTTTAATGAGAAATTAGGCACTAAAAAATAATTTTATGAAAATTTAGGGTCTAAAACTAAAGAAAAAAAAAATCAAAAAGAGTGTTGGATCTTACCTCACTTGTGATTCCAGCCATTGACCACATATCCAATATGATAAATTTAAGCATATATAAACCTCAAATCACTACAATAAAATAAGATAATTTAAAGAATAAAAAAACTTAAAATAAAACATTATTCTTTTTTAAAAAAACTATACTTCATGTATTTCATAAAATAAGTTGAAATTTTATAATATTCAAATTTGTGATAAAAAATATTTTAACTTTTTAACCAAGTTAAACTATTTCAAATATTTTAATATCTTGATATAAATGTTTTAAACATTTTCACTGTAAAATATTTATTATAATAAAAAATTATTTGGTTTAATTACATAGTTTTATCAAATAACCATATGAAACAAAATATATTTATAAATTTGGATGATTATTAAATTAATTTTCCATTTCTTATGGTTTTTTATCATTTTGGTCTTTTTTATAATAGTATTTTGAACTATCACACATCTTCATTTTCAATATGGGACTTTGATGATATACTTATTATTTTCATCATTTTAGTAATTAATATATGTTTTTAAAAAAATCAAATTATAATTTGTGTTAAAAAAATGTAAATTTTTTTTTATATAAGTAATGTGATAATTTATTTATTTTATAAAATTTAGTCCAATCAAAAAATGAGATCAAAATATAGTATTTAAGAAAACAATTAATTTGATATATTGACTAAGATATGGAAAAAAATAAATGCTAAAATTTGTATAATAATTAATATAAACTATTCTCTAATCAAAATAATGCAATGACATATTATGTAAATAGTCTAGTAAATGTTGCCGTAAGTAAAAAATCTTGAGAATGAACCATGTGATGACACATCAGCATGTATTCTCTTTTAATTATATTAGGGATATACACATCAATAGAATCTAATCGTGGTCTCCTATACATCATACATCAATAAATTATGAACATCCATGAAGTGATTTTTTCGATTGTCACAACAGGTTAAGCCATTTTGGCAGTTTAAACTTTACAATGTTTTTCATATATCAAGTTATACAGTGCTTTTATAGGATCTTTGAAATGAGCTTATATCTTTGCCTTACTCTCTCTCTAATTTAGTAGGTTTATTAAAATGTTTGTAGTCGATCTACATCATGATAAACTTTCCTATATATTAGATTTTGAACATATTATGGTAAGATGTGAAGAGATTAAATAAACAAACTAATTAAATGTAATTTTTTTTCCACTTGATTTATTATATTCTATCACAAATTATTAGAAATGTTACAATGAAGATTCTGCAACGAACATTTGATTAAATAAACAAACTAATTAAATGTAATTTAGAAAAGTAATTTTTAAAACAGCGTACCATTATTCAAAAATATATGTTAGCTATGTTATCACTTATCATGATGCATATTGGCTACCAAAATTTTATTAGAATTACTAAATTGTGTTCATTTGTAAAGTATATATTATAAAACATTTGAATGAGTTTTTACACAGTTACCATATTACATGTAATCTAGAAAAGTATATTTTTTAAAACAGCGTACCATTTCATTCAAAAGTATATATTGGCAATTTTATCACTTATAAAGATGCACATTGACTACGAAAACTTCAATACATTTACTAGTAATCGATTTCAATTAATATATGCAACATTATAAATTACTTGGATGAGTTTTTAGTATTTACATAACTACCATAATGGATTCTATTTCCCTACCTATATATGCACACATTCCCATCAATATTAATCATCAATCAATTAAGTAATAAAGTATTATTAAAATTAAACAGATAAAATATTACAAATCTTAGAAAAGATGATATATACAAAAAATTTGATCATGGTAATGGCGATATGGGTCGTACCCTTGAGTTACGGTCATGGAGCCGACTCACTGATGATTGGTGATGTAGCCGAGGCACCCAGTAATGGTGCAACCAACGGACTCGACACTGCTTGGCATGACGCACACGCCACATTTTACGGTGACATCCATGGCAAAGAAACCCAACGTAAGTTTTTAGTTACTACTCCCTCCGTTTCTTAATACTTGATGTTTTAGAGTTTTCACATAGATTAAGAAATAATTAATATTTAACTTTTATTGTATTACCTTTTCATTTTAAATAACTATTAACCAATAAAAATTCTAGATTTCTCTTAAAGTTTGCATTTTTGTAACATTTATTAGCAAAAAGTAAATTTAAAAGCTAAAACATCAAACAATATGGAACAAATAAGAAAAGTTTAAACATCAAATATTAAGGAACGGAGGGAGTAATATTTTTATCACTAAACTAATATCCATAATTTAGTTTTTTCTTTCTTTCTAATCCGATTACTCTTTAAAATATCAGTAACAATTAAAGCCAAAGCCATTATATAGTCTATTAATCTTTATTAGTTATTACATACTCTTACTTTTTTTTCTTAATATATTCTATAGAGGGGGCTTGTGGATATGGTGATCTATTCAAACAAGGCTATGGTCTAGCCACGACGGCGTTGAGCATGGCACTGTTCAACAACGGGTACACGTGCGGGGCTTGTTTCGAGATCATGTGCGTGAATGCTCCACAATGGTGTTTGCCCGGATCCATCAAGGTTACGGCTACAAATTTCTGTCCAGCGGATTACACCAAAACCCAAGGCGTTTGGTGCAACCCCCCACAAAAACACTTTGATCTCTCCCAACCAATGTTCCTCAAGATCGCCCAGTACAGAGCCGGGATTGTCCCGGTTAGATATAGACGTATTCCTTGCGTGAAAACCGGTGGTGTCAAGTTCGAAACCACGGGAAACCCTTATTTCTTGATGATCTTGCCGTACAATGTAGGAGGTGCCGGAGATATTAAGGCCATGCAGGTTAGAGGAAGCAGAACCGGATGGATTGCGATGAGCAAGAATTGGGGACAGCATTGGACCACCGGTCTTGTGTTGACCGGACAAGGTTTATCATTCAGGATTACGACGAGTGATGGGATTACTAAGGATTTTAATAATGTGGTACCAAAGAATTGGGGATTTGGCCAGACATTTGATGGGAGGATAAACTTTTGAAAGAATGAGTTGAGTTTTGTTAGCTATGGCTTACAATAAAATGATTTAACAGATTTATTGGGTGCAATAGTTACAATAATATAAAGATATTCAAAGTAAATGAGGTTTAAGTTATGTTACTTGATTCCTGCATTTTGTTTCGACTTCATACTAAAATTTAACAAGAACCTCGCGAGTCAATGGCCAAGAAACATCAAACCAAGATAGTGATTCGTGTTTCCTAACTTTCCTTAGTACGAAACAAGAACAAAAGTTAATTAAGTAGCATTGTGGCTGCGAGCTCAAATAAAAATCCAGCCATATCAAGTTTAACCATGTTCTTTTAAATTTCTAAAATAGATTATTATATTCTACTATATATATAACTTTTTTCGATTGCCACAAGAGGTAAAGCTATGTTGGCAGTTTAAACTTTACAATGGTTTTCATATCAAGTTTGACAGTGTTTTTATAGGAGCTTTGAAATGAGATGATATCTTTGCGTTACCCTCTCTCTCTAATATAGTAGGTGTATTAAAATGTTTGCATCTACATCATGATATTTTTTTTCCAAAATATCAGATATTGAATAAACAAACTAATTAAATGTAATTCAGAAAAGTACTAAAAAAACAGCGTACCATTATTCAAAAATATATGTTGGCTATGTAATTACTGCATATTGGCTATTTCTCTGAAAATGTGTCTCGGGACTTAGAGAAGCATATTAGTGATGCGAGTAGTATTCGATCATCATGGGATTTGGGAAAATATTTGGGGATGCCGGTCCTGCAAAAACGCATGAATAAGGATCAAAGTTTTAGCAAGAGTTTCGGCAAAAATGACGGGTTGGAAGAGTCGTGTGCTTAGTATGGCAGGACGTCTAACTCTCACCAAGGCAGTTTTGTCGTCTATTCCGGTTTACTCAATGAGTTCTGTGATGCTCTCTAAGTCAACATTGGCAAGCCTAAATAAAGTATCTCGGCCTTTTCTGTGGGGGAGTAGCTCGGAGAAAAAGAAGCAGCACCTACTTTCTTGGAAAAAGGTGTGTCTCTCCAAGAGAAATGGGGCCCTTGGGATTCGGTCTTCGAAAGATATGAATTTAGTGCTGGTTGCGAAAGTTGGCTGGCGACTCTTAAATGATGATCACTCGTTATGGGCTCGAGTTGTGCGGAAGAAGTATAAAATAGGAGATCTACATGATCAGAGTTGGATGGTTCGCAAGAGTACTTGGCCGGTTCTTTGGAGAGGTGTAGTGAGGGGTTTAACAGTAGTTATATGGCCGGGTCATCGCTGGGTTGTAGGGGATGGTGGCCAGATTAACTTTTGGATGGATTCATGGATTTCTGATCAACCACTTCTCCACTCAGCTATTGGTGATCTTCCGGAGAATGCCCAGTCTTTGCTGGCTAAAAATGTTTGGAGGGATGATTTGGGATGGGATTTCTCCAGAGTTGATCCCTTCTTATCGGAAAACATCAATTTGGAGTTGATGACGGTGGCTCTTGATCATGTCACAGGAGCTCAGGATTGGATATCTTGGAAGGGAAATGCGAATGGAGAATTCTCGGTAACATCAGCTTATGAGCTAATTCGAAGAGATGAGGTACCCAAGCAAAACATGGAGTGTTTCTTTGATCGAGTTTGGAAAGTGGCTGTTCCAAAGAAAGTGCGTTTATTCCTTTGGCTTGTTAGCCACCAAGTTATTATGATGAATGTGGACAGAAAGAGATGACATCATAGCGACTCGGATGTTTGCTTGGTGTGCAAAGGAGATTTTGAAACCATTATTCAGATCCTTCGTGACTGTCCGGCGATGGTGGGGATTTGGGGGAGAATTGTGCCACTTCGAAAGAGACATCACTTTTTCAATCAATTTTTTTTGGAATGGTTATATGATAACTTGCAGGTAGGTGTCACCGTCGCTAATGTTCCGTGGTCCATTTGCAATAGCTCTATGGTGGGGTTGGAAATGGCGTTGTGGAAACGTCTTTGGTGAGAATCGAAGATGTAGAGATCGGGTTCAGTTCATTATGGAACTCGCGGCCGAGGTCTGGCGAGCGAATCAGGTGGCGGGTCGGAAGACAGACCCAAGAGCCAGAGTAGAGAGATTAATTGGTTGGCAGGTTCCGGCTGATGAGGGGTTTAAACTGAATACGGATGGTGCGTCTCATGGTAATCCAGGTTTAACAGCGGCGGGAGGAGTGATCAGAGACGGGGAAGGAAGTTGGAGTGGGGGTTTTGCGTTGAATATTGGGCGATGCACCGCACCGCTGCTGAACTGTGGGGTGTTTATTACGGTTTGGTCATTGCGTGGGAGAAGAAGATACCACAACTGGAATTAGAAGTGGATTCGGAGTTGGTGGTCGGTTTTCTGAAGAAAGGGATTAACGATTCGCACCCCTTATATTTCCTGGTATGATTGTGCCATGGATTTTTAAGAAGGACTGGTCAATCCGTATTACTCATGTGTTCCGGGAAGCTAACCGTCTCCCAGATAAGCTAGCGAACCATGCGTTTTCTTTACCTTTAGGTTTTCATTTGTTTGATTTTGTTCCTCCGTCGCTTGAGAAATTTTTGTGGGAGGATTAGATTGGGACTACGCGCTCTAGAGAAGTGATTTTGTAGTAGTTTTTTTTTCTATCTCAATAAACCGCGGGAGACTGTCTCCCGTTGCATTACAAAAAAAAAAAGATGCATATTGGCTATCAATTTTTTATTAGAATTACTAAATTGTGTTCATTTGTAAAGTATATATATGCAACATTATGAAAACATTTGAATGAGATTTACACAGTTACCATATTACATGTAATCTAGAAAATATATTTTTAAAACAGCGTACCATTTCATTCAAAAGTATATATTGGCAATGTTTTCACTTATCAAGAATCAAGATGCAGGTTGACTACGAAAACTTCAATACATTTACTAGTTTGTGGTCATTTCAATGAGTATATACATTTACTTGAATGAATATTTACATAACTACCATAATCAATTCTATTTATCTACCTATATATGCACACATTCCCATCAATATTAATCATTAATCAATTAAGTAAGAGAGTATCATTAAAACAAACTAGATTTATAATCGCGCGGGGTTTTGATAAAAACCTTTAACATTAGGAATACTTATTATAAATATAATTATCTTATTTTTTTGGATAAATGTTTGCCATAATAAATATTATTATTTTTATTTATTGGTTGGCGTTATATCATTTGTCTTTTACAATCCAATATTCATTCTTGCGTAGGTGTGTTTAATTTTTTTTTTGGCAAAAGTAAATTAATAAACTAAAAGACACTCGATTATAGCAAACCATTTGTACTTCTAAAATTTTCAGTGACCATATAACGTTAATATCTCTGTTAAAAAATGTGGACATAATCTTTCCAACTAAAAAATAGAGAAACGAAAAGGTGATAACAATTTTTGTTTGTCTATCACTCATCATCTCCTCAAAACCTTTCTCATATACGGTATACCGTATAACCAGATATCCTTTGTCAACTCAACAAATGAGAACCAACTCTGCATCCATGTTGTTTGTGTCTCTCTTCTCAGAACAGAGCAATAGAAAAACAAATGTTGCATCATGTTGTCTGCGTATCTCTTCTCCGGACAGAGCATCAGAAACACAATTGTTAATGCATCCATTTTGTTTGCGTCTCTTTTCTCCGGACAGAGCAACAGAAAGACAGTTGTTGCATCATGCTTGTCGTCTTCCCCTACAACAAATTTTCATATGGATAACCTAACCAATTTGTAGTCGTAGTTAGGATTGATAAACGTAGTTTTCTTTAATAGATTACGTACCAAGATACGCTACAAAGCATAGTTTATGCCTTAAAGAGATACAATTGAACAAATTTTTCACGAGATTAAACATATATAAGTTACCTTGAATGCTAGATAATGTACATCATCTATGACAATCCATCTGTAGCCTACCAAAAATTATACAGGTGAAAGAGTGAGTACTCAACATTCATTGATTGTTTTTGAAAAAATGTTAAAAAGAGAGAAAGAGGGAACTTTGTTTCATTTATGTTTGCTAACCTCAAATAACAGCCTTTTGTTTGATGGTCATGATCTTGTCCCCAAGATCGAGAGTAATAACCCATAGCGTCTTGCTCTGTATCCTGATGAAGCTACTCAATGGTCTCTCATCTTGCTTCTCGATACTTTTTTTTTTTTGTTTCGATACTTATATTTGACTAAAGCATCTTACCAAACATAATTTTTACAGCTTTTCCTCAGTTTTGGCGCACCGGCTTCATAAAAGAGACCTTAACCTTTGATTTGTGAAGTTCGAAGTCTGGATTTGGGAACTCTTTTCATCACTTTAGTTGATGGTCAAGAAGCCTATACCAAATTTCAAGACAGGAATTTGTAAGCATAAGAACAAATGGACACTGAACGTAATGTTTGGCTTGAAAATTCCTCGATTCTTTAACAGTTTCCCTGTCAATTAAAAACAACAGAAACGGATTGAACAGAAAAAGAGATGAGAAAATTTAAGATGAAGTGGGAGAGCAAAAGCCATACGAAAGCTAGAAGCTATATATAAGCACGAAAAGAACAGACTTCTGATAACACAGATCAAGAGATATACATATAATGTTTGCTATATACACATACCAGAATTTAAAACGTAGTCCCATGATTAAAAACGTCTCTGAAAACCTATTGAGGGCATCACTTCAATTGTTGTGCCAAGTCTGTTTCACTACCATGATTGTGAATGGGTTAGTGTATAATAGTTCAGTTTGAGGAGAGTAAACATGGTTTTCAGAAACTAATCTTGAGAATGAGAATAGGAAAAGAGAGGAAGAGAATATGGTCGAACTGCTTTGAGTTTCCGATGAAAGATGAACTCCAACATATCGGGGCTTGGCAAGATGAGATAGTGAGAGACGCAGCAATGGACGCAATTCCCTAATAAAATTATCATCTCTGTTATGAGTACACTGTACATGGTTGATGGAAATCAGAGAGAAGCAAGTGTAACACCAAAAATTGAAAAACTAAGTACGAAAATGCAACCGAAGAATTTATGTACCTTTAGAGTACTTTTCTTTCATCAAGTTTATATTTACCATGTAAGCATTTGTAGATCCTGAACTCCTGTATCGAGAAGCAGATTAAACGAAAACCAAAACTGACGGCTGAAGAAATTGCAATAGAATGAGCAATGTACGAAGCCCTGAGAGAGGAAGAGAATGAAGCAACTAACCAAGTGCGGAACTTCCCGGCAGCGAAATAGGGCTGCAATTGGGGAGCGCATTGAGTGCGACTTTGGCGGTCGAGTGGTCAACTGGGAGGAGAATGGAGTGGAGCAGTTTATCGTCTGATCGATTTTTGAGAAAGCTCCGATAATGACAGATCAAAACTTCATATTTTTTTCTTTTCCTTCTTCCAATCGTTGATGAGTCTTAGTACAGTTCAGGTTGCTATGCGAGTAAACCCGATTATGAAACTTAAATGTGGAAACAAAGCCGTCAGGTAACGTTTGATGAGATGAATTTGAGGGGACGATGAAAGGAAGCCGATGCGAGAATGGCGAAGAAGAAGATACATTCCATGGAATGGAAAGAGCAGAAGTCGCGTTTTCTTTAAGGTTTTTTTCAGCGTGTATTTTTTAAGTAGTACACATGGCACTCTCTGCTGCGCTGACGTGTCAAGCTGTGGGAGAGAGATGGCCATCTTTTATATTATAGATAATATATTACAAATCTTAGAAAATATGATATATACAGAAGTTTTGATGTTGGTAATGGCGCTGTGGGTCGTACCCTTGAGTTACGGTCATGGAGCCGACTCACCGATGACTGGTGATGTAGCCGAGGCACCAAGTAATGGTGCAACCAACGGACTCGACACTGCTTGGTATGACGCACATGCCACATTTTACGGTGACATCCATGGTGGAGAAACCCAACGTAAGTTTTTAGTTACTAATATTTTTATCACTAAACTAATATCCATGGTTTAGTTTTTTCTTTCTTTATAATCCGATTACTCTTTAAAATATCAGTAACAGTTAAAACCAAAGCCATTATATAGTCTATTAATCTTTATTAGTTATTACATACTGAATACTTTTTTTGTTAATATATTCAATAGAGGGGGCTTGTGGATATGGTGATCTATTCAAACAAGGATATGGTCTAGCCACGACGGCGTTGAGCATGGCACTGTTCAACAACGGGTACACGTGTGGGGCTTGTTTCGAGATCATGTGCGTGAATGATCCACAATGGTGTTTGCCCGGATCCATCAAGGTCACGGCTACAAATTTCTGTCCACCGGATTACACCAAAACCCATGACATTTGGTGCAACCCACCACAAAAACACTTTGATCTCTCCCTACCAATGTTCCTCAAGATCGGCCGGTACAGAGCCGGGATTGTCCCGGTTAGATATAGACGTATTCCTTGCGTAAAAACCGGTGGTGTCAAGTTCGAAACCACGGGAAACCCTTATTTCTTGATGATCTTGCCGTACAATGTAGGAGGAGCCGGAGATATTAAGGCCATGCAGGTTAAAGGAAGCAGAACCGGATGGATTACGATGAGCAAGAATTGGGGACAACACTGGACCACCGGTCTTGTGTTGCCCGGGCAAGGTTTATCATTCAGGATCACAACGAGTGATGGGATTACTAAGGATTTTATTAATGTGGCACCAAAGAATTGGGGATTTGGCCAGACTTTTGATGGGAGGATTAACTTTTAGAAGAATGAGTTGATTTTTGTTAATTAGCTATGGCTGACAATTAAACAATTTAACAGATGTATTGGGTACAATAGTTACAATAATATAAGGAAATTAAAAATAAATGAGGTTTAATTTATGTTACTTGATTCCTGCATTTGGTTTTGACTTCATACTAAAATTTAACCAGAACCCCATGAGTAGTGGCCAAGAAACACAAAACCAAGATAGCGATTTGGGTTTCTTTTTTTTTAACCGAAGGTTTTTATTTATTTTTATAACGGTTACAGCCAGA
>OVBJ01002545.1:0-17175 GCA_900406535.1 Noccaea bulbosa
ATAAAGAAAAACACCAATAATTTTAATTAAAAAATTTAACAAATATTTCACCCCGTGCAGGGCGCGGGTTATCACTTAGTTAAGTGGTAAAGTGAATGTGGAAATCATTTTCTCACCTTTATTATTTCCACTAATATATTTCGTCAGTTTAGCCGTAAATGAATGGTTGAAGCGCAAAGCCTTATCGATGTAATCAAATCCCCACTTCTTCTTTCTCCTAACTGGACCATATCTCCGAAAGTCAATGGCCATCACGATTATACAACTATTCTTGTATAGTTAAAGTTACGGCTCAGATTTTTGATTCTTAAATAACTTTTTTTTTTTTTTTTTTTTTTTTCTTCTCCCATAAGGAGATAACGGTTACAAGATAGAGCGAAAAGTTCGGAGGCAAAGATAGAGAGACAAATAAAAATGAAATCATGAAACACATGATAGAAGCTCTTGGAGAAAAACTAACGTTGGAAGAATTTGAACGACTCATCGTCAATCGCAGCAGAGGAAGCATTGGCATTTGAAAGATGCAGACGATCCATTCCAAAAAGTTTGGCACGCATAAGGATTTGGATTTCTTTGACCAGAGTCAATTGAGACTTGACCACAGGTGAATGAAGCCTCGAGTTCCTCTCTTTCCAGATAACATAGATCACAGCTTGGAGAATAAGAGTGCAGATGATCTTAACTTTCTGGGTAAAGGAAGATACCTGGACCCAAGCAACAATATTCTCAAGTGTAACCGGTGGTGAAAGATTCCTGTGAGTGAAGAAGGAATGCCAAACTCCTGAAGCGAAGGAGCATTGGAAGAATAAGTGATCTCTGCTTTCATATCCGGTGCCACAGAGGAGACAGGTTGCCGGAACATCCAAACCCCAACTGCGGAGCTTGTCTCTTGTTGATAAACGATCCCACATTGTTACCCACATAATGAAAGCATGTTTGGGGATTCTGAATTTGAACCAAACTGATTTAGTCCAAGGTAAAACTGGAGGAGTAGGATGTAAAGATAGCCAAGTTTTGTCCGATGAGAAAACCCCCGGCGGAGAATATCTTGATTATTCCTCCAGAGAAAGAATCTTAAATAACTTATTAACGATTTCTTTATTGGTATTGTCATTGTGTGTGGGAAAACTAAGAAGATTTGTGTCCTCATGTGAATGAAGGTGTAACTGATTCGCAGTTGTTTGTGCTAATAATCGGGTGGAATTCTGTTTAATTTAGATTTAAGTTTACAGAATTATGAAATAAACCAGATAGTTGTGAAACATCACAAATCATGGAAATTAATGTAAAAAATGCCAAGGAAAAAATGATTATGATTTTTTTTTGATAAAGTTTTTTTTTTAACCAGGTTTTTCGGACCCCACCACTGGTGGTCCCGACTAGTACCGTATTGGACATTGCCCTCAAATGTGGTCCTGGTGGCCTTACATACAGGGTTCACGTTATCCCATCGTTAAGGGCGTGGCAGTGGCCAAATAGGATTAAATCCAGGAATTTCGCGCTTGTAGAGAGTCGATCTCTGGCCTGGACCAACAGAGTCGCTGTTCCAAAAAATGATTATGATCAAATTTTGAAATCGAATTTTTAAATTAATATAGCAAAACACAGTATGGGTTGCCAACTGTTGAAATGTTTAGTTGGAATATGCTCTATATGGATGCTGATCAGTGATCACTACCTCATTTTCTAATTAATTAATCATTCATTTACAAAAATACCAAATCAACAAAAAAAAAAAAAATACCAAATCACGTTACACACTATATGTTACGTGATTTGACCAAAACAAAAAAAAAACTATGTTACGTGATATCACCAATCACCATCTCTGTTATTAAAAATAGAAAACAAGTTCCAATTTTATGATGTTGCAAGATCAACATAAAAAGGGTGAAAAAAAAAAAAATTAAGGTGGCATAGTGGTTGATCCTAGTCTTTCAAAGACCTTTCTATCTTCATTTTGTAAAATATTATACAAAAATTAAAAAAGATGGGAAACACAATCTAAGCAGCAGGTTTGACTCCTTGTTAAACTTCTCGTAAGAATCAAAGACGAAAGAAAAAAATAACTTCTTGTAGAAGACCATCATGGCCTTGTAGGATTGGTTTGAATATAATTTTGTAGATTCAAAGAATCAAACAGAAGATGGACAAACAACAAGAGGAAACTTGCGGCAAACATCAGCACCAACAACTTCAGCTAGATCAGGCTTATCATCTCCCACTGCTTCTACATCGACTCTCCAGTCGAACCGTTACACAAGGTTGGCCAATGTAACTTGGACCAAAGCACGTGGCGGTCAATGGCATAAGAGTTGTTTATCGCATGACTTTGAGGAAGTTAAGAGGCAACTGATCATGCACAAGAGTTGTTCCTTGTTCGTGTGTACGAATGCTTTCAGATTTTGCCGCTCGTGTTTCTAAGCTCTTACCATCATATATACACAACCTTTCAACGCAATGAAACAGGAGCTGCAACTTCAAGAATAGAACCATATCTTGACATGTATCACAAGTGTCATTGACAGTCGTGAACAACGTGTCTTTTAACAATTGCAGTTTTCCCACGCGAAAATTGTGGCTCCGAAAACATAATCTTGAATGCAAAAATTCACAAGTACAGTTTTCTGCAACTCCTCCAAAGGTCTAATTTCTTCTCGCGATTGCGCGCTACTATAGAATATAGTCTCCATTCCCCACATTTCTGATGCAGTTTCTTCATAAAAAAAATGTAGATTCGTTCGAATTTTACTTCCTTAACCAAATCTGCGGCCTGCCATTGTTGTCGATTCATCACCAGCCGCACCAAATTCATAAGAACAAAAATCTCCATATTGATCAGATCAGAATATTCGACCCAAAAAAAAAAAAAGATCAGATCAGAATGTACAAAGTGCATTGATTGATTCATAACATTTTTTGTTGTAGTTTACCAAAAATATGTTGCATTTCAAATCAAATTACAAGCAAATGACTTATTCAAATTGTTTAAAACAGAGGCGCTCGCTAAATCAAATAAATTGTCATTTAATTATTTCTTGGGGTTTCATCTGCTTAAAGAAAATGTCAGCTTTGTGTCCTGTCTGCAATCTTACGCTCCCTCTCTCCCAAATCGAAAGGTAACAACAACAATCCCTAATTTTCTCTTTTTTTTCTTATGCATCAATCTTCCTCAGATGTCTTTGATGATACAGCCATGTGAATTTCCACTTCGACGACGATGTAATCGATCCACAAATCGCAGCCGATCATTACTTGGCTCTTCAACTAGCCTCTTCTTCTGATCCTTCTCCTTCTTCCTCTGCGTCATCATCTGTAATAAGCTTTCTCCGAGCCTTGAATCTTCTTCTCTCTCGATTACAGAAAAAACCCAATTGACAAAATCGTTCCTTTTTCTACAGAACTTGGACGATTCCTCGAAAGCTGCGTCCTTGGCGAGCTCGCAGACCAAAAGCACATTTTACAGTGTTGGAAACGGTGGTTTGATCTGCTTGCTGAAGAATTGTCTCGAATCCGAATCGAAATCGAAACCGAAACCTTCAGATTGCAGTACCAGTTTACTATCAGGCTCTGTTGATCATTTTCAATCCTCGAAGGAGGATAAAGGTTGGGGTTGCGGATGGAGGAACATTCAAATGCAATGCTCTCACTTGCTATCTCACAGAGAAGAAGCTAAAAGAGTTCTCTTTGGCGGCTCTAACTTTGTTCCTGACATTCCTTCGCTTCAGCGGTTTCTAGAGTTAGCTTGGAACAATGGCTTTGATGTTTCTGGAGCTCTCCATTTCGATAATCAAATCTCTGGCTCCAAGAGATGGATTGGAACCACTGAATGTGCTGCGCTGTTACGTTCTTTCGGGTTGAAAGCCAGAGTTGTTGATTTTGCTCCAAAGAAATCTCAGTCAATGTATCTTTCAGTTCCTGGCTCTGCTGTTGCTCCCAAGACAAAGGCATACGGTCCCATGGACAGATATGTGACTAAAAAGGAAGAAAGTGGGAAGGAGAAAACAGTTGACTCTCATGGTTCTGATTCTAATCATTCTAAGATCAGCAAAGGAGCGGTTTTGATGGATTGGGTTTGGAATTACTTCTCAGGAAACAGGTTAAACGTTTCCTCTGGTGTTCATATGACAAGCAAAGCGTAAGTCGTTCTTAATCTCGGCAATGTCTTTCTTATAACCTTGAAAGCACATTACATACATATGGGGAACACAAAAATTGTTGTAATCGTGTGTACTGCAGGCCCTTGTATTTCCAACATGAAGGGCACTCAAGAACCATTGTTGGGATTCAGAGACGCTTGCAAGGAACTACATTCACTCCTCTGTACAATCTACTGATTTTGGACCCTGGTGATGTGAGTATACTGTTTTGGACATCTGCTTTTACTAAAGTTGGATGTGAATCAATGATGGTTAGACTTGAATGTGAATGCAGTTTACTAAAGCTATAGAGAAAGCGCTTGTAGAGAAGAGAGGGTGGGAGAAGTATCTGAAAAGAGGAGCTCACACACTGACGTGTCCAGAGTATCAGGTCTCAGCTTCGAACTCTGATCTCCCTCATTTTTTGGGGGTATAAATAGTTATGGTTGAGTGATTTGTAATTTGTTCTGAGTGTGATTATGATGACATATATACATACAGATATTGTACGTTGATGATGGGATTGCTGATGGAGAGGAGTTGGAGCAGCTCAAGACCATTGATAGTCACTTTGTCGAATTCTAATCGAAGAATGGTTGTACTTGTAGGAGATGCTTAAATTAATTGCAGTTGTATACTCCTGTAACATTGTGTGCTATAATGTGTTAAGAATCAGCTCATATGACATTGACATTTTTAAACAATTTTTCAATAATGTGGATTGTTAATATATTTTCCAGAATTTTTGTTTATCAAAAATATGTTGGGAGCGTATGATATAAGTTTAAGATTTCCTAGACACACTTAGGCGTTATATGCCCTAAAATTACCAAATCGGATTATTGTGAAAAATACTAAGAAGATGAATGCGGCTAATTATTATTAGGAACATTGAGAAAGGCAAAAAGGGTGAAAATACAGAATGGCAATTTGAGATTTAATCAGTCTTCTTCAAACAGTATCACCATACCTAAAAAATCGAAATGTCTTTTTTCCAAAAGCTATAGTCTTCTTCAAATCCCCCAGTTTGGTGTGGATCCTTCACCTTCCTCTGGCAACAAAACTTTTCACATGTGCCTCATATCAGATGAACAACATAACCTCACTGTTGCTCTTCCACTCCATAGACACCTAAAGCTGCGACATTATTTAGGAGGCAGCTGCAGCCACTTTCTTCCGTACAATCCTCTTTCGCCGAGCCTTTGGAGCTGGAGAATCTGAATTCGAGTCCTCTTGCTTTATACCAAGTAGCCCTGAGACAATTGCATTCTTTGAGATGAACCATTTTGAAGATGGCTTAGCTTCTTCTGAGGGTCGGTTATATGCTTTTGCCAGCAGCTCATCCGACTGAGCCAACGGGTCTGCCTCCACACCTAGCCATACTTGTCTTGACCTTTCCCCTAGCTGAACATTCATAATCCTGTGCCATATCCATCCAAATTCATTACGCAAATCCTTCTAATTCATGGGTGTAGATATAAATCCTAAGACTGAGTTTTGCGATACAAAATCCAAACTTCCAACGTAATCCTGTGAATATGTACGAGAGAGAGGAGTGGGAGAAAACAGATAAATACCTCATGGCTGTGCCAAAGAATAGCGCTACTCCTATGACATCAAAGTGGCTGCTCATTGTTCTTTCAAATCCGCATAACAGCTGATATCTCAAGTTCGCGTATATACCAAGAAATGCGCCATAACCAAGAGCGTTTGTGCTGATTGATGGGACTGTCACAGATACTCTGTCAGAACAAAGAGACGATAAGGTTATAAATCAACCATGAGCTGAAAAAAGAAGAGAGATGCTGCCCAAGTGAACGTTATAATTCCATGATAGAAACAGAAGATATGCCTGTCCTTCTTCTTTCCCGCCAGATAGTTTGACAACGAACCCTGGAGAGCTCCTGTTGCGGTTCCAAGAATGGACAACTCTGCGGCCTTGTAGAAAAGAGAATGAATTCTCTTTTGCAAGTCGAACTCTCTAAGAGGATAGCTCATTTCAAATATATTGTTTGGTAGCTTTTGCAGTGTATTTTGCAGGTCAAACCGAAATGTGTTTCCATAGGAACGACATGGAGCTAGCAACCAAACAGCAGCTGCATTGCATGCTGATACAGTAAGAACATTTATAAGTGCAAGATCCCATTCCTCTTTTAACCTGCAAATAATAGAAAACAACAATTTAGGACAAGAAACCAGAAAAACCTTCAAATACGAGAAAGTTAAGGTACATGGAAAGGAAAATACCTATTCTTACGAGTCTTCACCTCCCACCAAACCGAGCATCCAATCGTGGCAGCTTGCTCCAAAAGAAGTCTATAGAGAAACGCAGGATCCGCCAACATCCTGCACAAGACAAGTCACAAGAAAATGAAGAAAATTCATGCATATTCCCAAAAAGTCCACAGGATCTCAATAAGATACCCACAAAATTACCTGCCAACAAAGGCCCTCGACAATCCCTGAGGAAGAGCACGGGAGATGAATCTAGTTGTTGTAGGACGAGCATTTATGGCAAGGAATCTAACCATTTGTGCGGAGCTGACCAAACCCTGCATACAAGTTTTCATGAGTTCCAAGATGTCATCATCCCAAAACCATAACCAGAAAGCTTCAAGGATGTCATACCATTTCATATGCTTGACGAAGGCCAGCAGGCAAATCCATCATTGTCTTTTGCCATTCGTTCAACACAGCATCAACAAATTTCCTATCAAAAAGCTGCAAGAAAGAAACATACATGTCGTTACCGGGTGACACCAAAAATACATGAAAACACAAGCGTGTATAGATCTCTTACCTCTGCGAGGAACATCCTACGCCTAAAGAGTCCACCTTCACTTCCATCATCGTCATCATCAAATTCGTCAAAGTAATTATCATCATCACCATCATCGTCACCTCCATCGCCACCACCGAAATTGATTTTCTTTCCAATGTCTCCACCACCTCCTCCAGTTGCAAGCTGTAATGAAACACAAATTAGAAATTCACAAAGCAACTCTTTTTCTGATCACTGGAAAATCGATTTGACTTGATGAACAGAGATGATATAGGCAGACAAAAGGCGCAGTCTTTAGGAGTGAATTTCACCAAACTACTCTAATTTCTTGGACTAGGATTGGTATAGTCGGGAACAAGAACGTGGAAATTCCAGCAATTCACCAAATTATTGCTCAAAAGAAAGGAGAGAGAAGGACCTCAGGGCTTGACTCGACTTTCTTCTGGGTCATATCGAGCTTCCCCTTCTCCAAGGTAACAGCTCCTACGGAGCCGAACTTGCCACCTTTCATCACTGGAGACATCCGAGCAGCTACAGAGAAGGAGGCAGAGGAAGATGGGCCTAATTCAAGGCTCGACGGCATCAGTAAGCAACGCTCGAGACCTGAAACCGATTCTCCTACGGAATCGATAAGAGAAGAGGACGAAGCCCTGACGATGAAGCCGCGACGGAGCTTACAAGGCAGAGTCGCGATTGGGCGAGGGATGGGTAAGCAGGGTTTGAGTGGGGATAAGGGTTTGGGAGCGACGACGCTCTGAAACACCATATGCGACATGGCTTTGAGGATAAACCCAACCTCTGATTCCGATAAAGATTTATGCTTTTTGGTGATTTCCTGAAGAAAAAGGCTCTGAGCCTTTTCTTCTCTCTTAGGGCTGCTGAGAGAGGAGGGAGAGAGAGAGAGAAATGAGAAGAAGAGGATTTATCGCCAATCAGCTGCTACAGAGCACAACAACCCAATCTAGCTTTTTGCACCAACTCGAGCTCAATACTTCCTGATGAGTCAGAGGGTCTCAAGTCGGTCGTAACAAAGTCTTCCAAGTATATAAATTTTCACATAATTTTAGCGGCGACGTTCTATGGTTCTGGCAGAGGTTGGGTAATTGAGCTCTACAGAACTTGCAACAAAATCAATTCCTATCGATTTTAAGAGAGAAAAACAAACATTTTGCAACTAATCAAATCCCAGTTTACACGCTTCACAGATACGTATACCTCAGACATTTGTTTGATAATAATAAAATAATACAAGCCATTTCATGAAATGAAAAAGAAGAATAAAAAACACAAAAATTGATACATTACAGAATATAACTAAATTAAATAAGCACAGTCTGAATATAACGAACGCATCTTCCTCTTCCACTAGTCATTTAGCCGCAAAGCTTGGTTATGAATTCTAAAAGATATACACTCCGTTGTCTTCATTTTGGGATATTCTGTGCAAACTTGACTTAGCCATTCAAGAAATCAAAATCAATTGGTTGGCTTCTTATTGGAGGATAGGTTACTTGTTGCCTCCCGGTTGATGCGTTCTCTGTTGGTTTCACTGTTGTTGTAACAGTTTCAGGCTGCGGCTGCGGCGGCGGCGTTGGCGTTGTTGCTTGGCTAATATCCTCTGTGGCTACAGCCATTTCTGTGTTTGGAGTTGAAGACGGAGCGCTTTTGTCTTCCACAGAAGTTTCCTCCTTCTCTTCCAGAGTAGGCTCAGACACTGTCTCTGTCACTTGTCCATCCACAGGTGTTGGTGTTGACTCAGAAACGGCTGCAGTTTCAGGTGCTGCTGACTCATCAACAGCTTCAGTTTTGGGTGTTGCTGACTCAGAAACAGCTGCGGTTTCAGGTGCTGCTGACTCAGCAGCAGGTGTATTTTCAGGCGCCGATTCAGTCTGTGGTGGCTCAGAAGTTGGAGGAGCTTCAATAGCCAACGGTTTAGCTGCTTCTTCAATAGCCAATGGCTTAGTTGGTTCTTGCTGTGAAGTCTTCTGTGTAAGTAGAGGCTTTTTGGGAGCAGTAATGGAAGCAAAGATTGAAGACATTCCGGGAGGTAGAATCTCGATCGGAGGCTTTTTGGATGCATCAGATAAACTGGTGAGCTTTGGATCCTCAAGAGAAGCTAGAAACGCACTTGCAGCATCGGTTTTTGAAGACGGAGCTTGCTCGACTTCCTTCTGCAGCGTTTTATTCCAAGCCTGGACCAGGTTCTTAAGAGTTGGACGACCATGTGCCTGTGTGATTTTAAATATTACAGTAGAAGAAGTTAGAAACTTTGTACAAGGTTTATAAGAAAGCAAACTGCAAAAAGGAAAACATTAATCATGTATATCTGGAATCTTACATGGGCATGAAGCACGGCTTCTGCGAGCATTCCTGTGTCTTGCCATGCCTTCTCCATGAGCGCGTTGTCTCCCAGAACTGCAGCAGAAAATGCCGATTCTCGCCCGAGGCCTATGGTGATCAGATTGTTTATCAGACTCTGCAAGAAAGTTAAAATCGTATTTCAATTAGGGACCTGTAGATCAAAGTGTAAAATCAAAAAGTATAGCCATTATTACTCAAAGATTTTAACTTTCAAAACCACATATTCCGTCTACAGCTAGTTATGTAGTAAACAGCACAACGGTCTCTTAAATTTCTGTAGGTATCCTATAATACCAAAAACCAAATTGGAAACCGAGAGAAAGAGAAATTGCAGACTTACACTTAGGCGTGTCAATTCTCCATGATTTGCTAGGCGTAATGCAAGGCCTCGCAGCTCATGACCCTGTAAAGCGCCTTTGACCGAACCTGCAGTGGCCAGTCTTTTGAGAGCTTCGCGAGCAATGTCGGCATGTCCAGTGGCATCTGCGGCATCTATAAGGTCAAGAAACTCCTTTGCAAATTTCACTATTCCCTCCACAGCTTCAACAACATCTTCTTTCTTCTCAGCTGTCAAAGAGAGAATGTCACTCAATTCAAGGCCTACCCCGTCCTGTCCAATGTCCTTGCTATTACTCATTGTGAGAAGACAATGTAGTGCCCTCTTCAGATCGTTGCTCTGTATCGCTAAATCAAACTCCAGCCTGCGAACACATAAAGCTTAAATTCTAAATATTTTTCCTTCTTTTTTTGTTGCACTGTGAACACGAGGCAAAGTGAAAACAATGCTGATAGCGTTTTGTTATGAATGAAACACTGAATTCTGTTTACTGTCTAGCACAAGCAATTGAGAGACTAGAGAAGAACTGTAAATAGTATAACCAAATTGGAGGAATAGCTGCAAAAAGACCGTCCTGATTGCTTTACTTACCTCTTAGATATTCCAGGCAAATGAAGAGCCTCTGTTGCGTATCCCATCCCTAGCATAAACTGTGCTAGATCGTCATGGTGTTCTCTCCCAAGCCTACTTGCCCTGCACAACAATAAAAAAAACCTTTGTATAAAGATTCCAGCTAGTTTTCTACTCGGATAAACACAATATAATGAGAAACGTATCAATACCATTTCACTGCACTAACAGCATCTCCGTAGGCAGCAAGACAGCGACAGCGGATACCAGGATGGCTCAGTGATATGGCATGGGCACACATGTACCTAACGAGAAAATGGACGTGTCAGATAATCATTTATCTCGTAGTTTAATGTTTATATAATCATTCAAGTGACTGAAATGACAAGATATTGTATTCAACATGGTAACTCTGTGACTACATATATCTGTTGTCCGTGGTATGCAAAAGGTCAGACTCGTTTTAAGGTAAGAACAGGGAGACTCTTCATACCTGTCAATGAGCCAAAGAACTCCATCCCGTACACCAGCAACAACAAGTGGCCCCACAGGTCGTTTTTGCTCCACGGGGAAACGAGTAACAGCCACTGAGACTCCTCCACCACCTACAGCTACCTCACTGAACCTTCTTTCATCCATGTCATCGCCATCGCCTCGAGATTGTCTCGGCAATGACAAAAATGGTGGAACAGATGGAGCATTTTGGAAAGAAGCTAGACGCACCACCTACAATAAACAGTATAAGCATGAGTAAGACTCTTTCATGTTTCAAAAGAATTGACATAGATGTCGATACAAAATGCAGTACAAAAACACAAGCTTAGACCTGAAAAACTAAGCCTAAATAATAGTTACATATATCACATGTAAAAGCAAGAACTGTCCACCTGCAGCATGGGGGGCCTCAAAGATATCCTTTCTTGCTTGGCATTCTGGGCACCTTCTACTGTGATTAAGGCTAACTCTCCATGCTCTGCAACCGCTCTAGCCTGCGCCTCCTTAAGTTTCATTTCTTCCTTCATCTTCCTAGTCTCTATATCAATTTCAGTAACTCCCGCGTCCACAAAAACACATCTGGAAATCCAGGCATGGAAAAAAGTATTAGCATTCCTCCCAGATATATTGTTTCAGAAAGTAACAGATCAAAGTAACCATGCCCTTAACGAAGTCAGAATCAGGGAAAATACTTTTAAAAAGTTGCAATTTCTGAGAAGTTGGATTATGCACAATTTAGAAAATCAACAACTGTCGATACAGATCTGCTGCATAACATTTCCTACGTTCAATCTTTAATTTGGTTCATCCAAGTGGAAGTAGCATTCAAGATCTGGTACAGAACAGAAAGAAGTCCTTGTATCATATATGAAACATATATCTTACTCAATCGTGGTAGGTGTAGCCACAAACAGCTGCCTGCGATGCCAAACAGCTCCAGTAGCATGTGAAATGGCAACATCACCAAGATATCTATATTGAGGGCGCAAGGACGATATGACCATGTATTGTTGATAAGCAAAAGCACAATACTCAACTCTTTGGTCCCATGCTGTCCATTCTGGCTGAGGTAGCATACCACCTACTGGCTCAAAATTTTCCCAACTACAAATTGAAACTTCCATGTAGATTAATATCGAACTGAGATACTTTAACATGACACAATGCCACCAAATTAAATAAGAACGAACCAAAATGTAACTAAGTGCATCAGTGCAGATTACGAATGAACTAATAATGCTTATTATGCCATTAAAGAAGAGTAACTATTTCACTAGACATCTCAGAAGGGTAATAGGATTCTGATATAGATGACTGAAGAAAACGAGATGTTATCAGAAAAACGCCCAACAGCCAACTGCTTGCACAGTACATTTCGTAACTAAGAGTGCTAGAAATGAACCTCGCATTAAAAATAAGGAGCCACTAATCACCTGTAAAGCTGGTAGTTTAGGGGTGCGGACTCAGCTGTTCTCTGCGAAGAACCATCATCATAGCTAGAAAACGAAGAAACATTGCTGTTTCCAAATCCTGAGAGTGGCATTGACTGAATGGATGAAATAGCTGTGGCAGCAAGAGGACTAATCCTACGGGATGTGCGATAGCCTATACCAAGAAGAGCACCACCATGCAGACCAATGACCTGCGAGGAAAAGTTTTGAAGCATAAGTTTGTTGCTTACCTAAGCCTAGAAGTCAAGCATTGACATACTGCTCTTTGATACTTTTTAAAATTTTACAAAATATACCACCACTTGAAGTCAAGAAGAATTCTCAACGCTTAAGATTCCCATGTTCAGCAACCTTATCCTTTTGGTCAAATGTCAATTAATAAATTACTGGATTCCAAGTTTGACTTTTTTGTTGGTAGAAATTTTCAGTATTTTCAATGCAAACTTCACACGAGTCTCAGCTGGAAAGATGGCTACTGTTTAAGAAACCCCGGCTGAGACTTTATGGAATTCAATAACTCAAGTAGAAGACACATACCGGCTCAGAGCGACCTCCTACAGATCTCATGAGTATGTTTGAGGTTCCATCATCTAAGAGAATACGAACTTGGACACTAGCTGATGAAGCTGCATTAGCTGCAGCTGCAGCTTGAGCTGCGGCTGCAGCGGCTTCTTTCGCCTTTCTTGACGAACCACCCTTTGGGATTATAGGCATCCTTTGAGGTAACACAGATTCTAGTATTGCAAATCTATCTCGACATGTATCCCAAGCCAAAAGTCTTGCACTTCCAGAATCAACAATGGACCAGTCACTGACCTTGTAGATTGAGAAGTACAGAACATCTGGCCATACAACTGCCACATACCTACAACCAGAGAAAAAGTTAGTTGGCTAATAAAAGACCAACACTCAACCAATTATGTACATAAATATAGTTAGCTGAGGAGTTATCTAAAAACGTTATATTCAGGGAAAGAACTTCTTGAACTAAATGGCAGATACTTGAACCCAATTTTTTCTTCAAGTCTACCGTAAAACCAACAAGCATGAAAAATGGTCATTCACGATACTTAAAGAAATATCAGGTAATCGGTGAGAGACTTAAATTAAGAATCACAAGCAGCATGAAAACAGAAATTCAACTTATAGGAACAAACAACATTTTCATGAGCTCAACATAACTAGTATACAATATTTCAAGATAAAACTTGAAGAACTGGAAACTTACTTCCCTGAACTGCTTACAGAAAGAACCGAGTATGAATCATGCGGAACAGGTGCCACAATCTGCTTTTTGGTCTGCTTTACAGTCAACTGTTCACCTAGGTCTCCCTTAGACATCCCTGATTCGAATAAGGCACTATTATTTCCAAGGGATGGGTTGGCTGAGTTGGATATTTGAAAGTTCAAGAGCTTTAGTTCTCTTCCAAGAATATATACAGCTGAATTCTCCCGACTTCCAGATAGTGCTGGTAGAGGAGCTGCAGACGGGATGGCACGAGGATCAAATTCACTAACTATAATACCAACATTGGTGCCAGTTGCAACGAGATGTGGCTGTAGAGGATGTGCAACCATACAATAGACCTGAACAAATTGAAATGAATAAGTAACTAATGTGGGGTACTACCAATGTATGAAAGCCACTAAAGAAAAAGAAATATAGAAGCGATGTTATTATAATAAATCGTAGATTCCAAGGATATCATCAGCAATGATAAAAAACAAAAACCACTAGTACAACATTTGCTTTATCAGACTCAAAATAAGTAAGTAGTAAGAGCTAATTACCCTAAGTTTTCTGTGGGTTGCAAGTACTTGAGGCGGAACCAAGGAAGAAAGTTCACACAATGGCCTCGTCAGGGCCGAATAAGTTGGATGCTCAATAGACCTGTGAAAATTCCAACAGTTAAGACACTCATCTAATATACGTAAAGATTTTTTACAAATGTTTAACCAAAGATACCATATGTGTGAATCTTTAACGCAAGTCAAAATATCAAGGTTTGGTGCTCGAGGGTGACACCAAGATGCAACACTGTGGCAAGCTAGCTTCGGAACAGGTTTAATTCTCCGCAGCTCCTGTAGAGAAAAAGTTGACATGCATGTTGAGAAAAGAGATCCCTAAAATATGCAAAATCCATACATGAGATACAACATTACCTTAAATGTCATCGTGTCCCAAATGGCCAATGTCTTGTCGGCACCAATTGTAATCAATTGTGGAGCATTGCCACTTACCCTTGACAGCTCAACAGCCACCACCCCACCATCATGTGCCTAATCCAGTCAGAACAAAAAAATCAGAAGAGAGTGAGTAAAAGCTTTTACAAAGCCATATCTGGAAGGACAAAACATTATAACAGAGAGGTGGAGATTAGACTCAATTAAGCAAAGAAGAGCATGTCACTAAAACCAAAAAGAAAAAAACAACAAGAGCATGGTATACTCCCCTAATCATTACTCAGCCTACTGATCACAAAAGGATGAAAGAAAAAATCTAATTACTAATTATCCAACAATAAGAAACAGACACAAAAATCAATTCCGAAGGTTCAGTGAATTAAGAACAATGCTGCCTTGCCCTCAGCTGTAACAAAATCTGGCGACCACATTAATATCCTTACTTGAGTTTTTGCATGAAAGAGTAAGCATGAAAATACTACCTTTAAGCTAAGCTTGGGTACAAGTTCCCTTGAATCAGTGCCATGATCGGCACTCCACAGTACAAGTAACCCATCACTGCCACCTGAAACAAGGAGTGCCTGCAATTGTAATTGCAATTAGATAGAGAATGGCTGGTATCATGTATGGCAGATAAATAACAGAGAAGATAGTTGGTAAGCGTTCATTAAAATGCGTTAAATTATACTAAAAAGGAAAAGAAGGCCGCTAGTAGTAGAAATTTGGTAACAACATAACCTAATCGGGATATAAAATGAAAGTTTCAACAAACTAATTAGGAAAAGAGATGCCAATGATTAATTACTACCGCTCCCAATGCTAAGATATGCATATAAGTTAAGATATCATGAAGACAAATGAAACGTCAGGAAAAGGGAGAAAAAAAAAAATGTAAGAAACTTCCAAGACGGCATGCCCAGTATCCCATTTACTTTTAGCATATTAGTAAGTCTTATCAAGTGAACTTGTATGTTTTGTCTAAATCACATGACACTTCTATCTGCCAGACGGGGAATTTGAGAGAGTTACTTCGCCAGATGATGCCATGAAATTCATCAAGCAATAAATTGATCCTTTATGGCCACCTGTATATCTACGTGCAAGCTGCAAGGAAGTAAACATGGAAAAGTAAAACAGATCAGTATCAAGAGCTCTCAGCCTCACCCTAAACCCAGCAGAGAAACAAAATAAAAAATTCAATTATTGGAACAAACAAACCTTCCATGTTATCATTGATAAAACCCTAATAACACCATCAGTTGAACCAAATGCAACTAAAGGGCCATCACCACCAGATGATCTGGAAAGGAACTCCATGCTGCAAAAAAGGAAGAATTCTAACAACTTTACGGAGAAGAAGAAATCAGAAAAGGCACAAAGACTGTTGAACATCGACATCGATGTGGTCTAATATACATTACACTTAAATGCACACACACATCAGCTTATGCATAGTCTACATTTGACTCAAAGATTTCCAGCGTAATATCTAAAGGAGGTTTTTTTCCAGGATTCAAGCGACACGAAGATTGGCAGTCTAAAGTAATGGAGCATCTTTCCCGGGAGTTTAGGTGTCAAGCAAACCCATGCTCTAAGCTTAGAAGAAAAGAACTGAACTTACCAGAGAAGTGATTTGTTGTCAAGCTCTTGCTTTGGCACATCTCGACCACGCATTGTCACCAAGTCCAAGAAAATGGCTTTATTCTCACAACAGATGACCAGAAAATGCCGACCTTTAGTCGATGGAGCAGGAGAAGTGAAACCGGATGTGAGATGATCGACAGCTGATGGAGATTCAGCAGCTGCAGAGCGATTGCGCCACAGTTGCCAATAACGCACATCATCGTCATAAAACTTCACCTGCTTGACACTTGTAGTTGGAAAGATGGACAGATAAGTCATTTTTTGTTTTCTCACACTGAAAAGGGCGAATGAATAGCATCCAGAAAGATCTACTACCTTCCTCCTCGAATGGCTTCAGTGGGCTTGCCTTTATAGTCTGAGCAAAACATGAATGTCAGTCAGGACAGAAAGCATCTGAAAGGCGTATACTCATTTCACCATAATAGAATATAAGAATGGCTCACCGGATTCTCCCTCGGCAAGCTTCTCTAACTTGGCACCAACTAAACGGCGCTCGTCAACACCGCCGGCTTTCAATTCATAAATCACCTACGAAAAAATGGCCATATATACGTTAACGATCCTCGATTCGAGATCAGAAGCGAAACCAAATCAAATCAGAATCTCGAGAAACCAGACCTGACGATGCTCCCAGTTCCAGACGGAGACGTGATCCGTATCATCGGCCGTGACAAGCCATGGATGCGTGGGATGTACCTGTATCTTCACAATCTTACCGTTGGTCTGCCGAAATGCTCTCGCGCGCAACATTTCGATCTCTCTCAAAGTCCTTCGGGATCAACGAAACAAGTTGAAATCAGAGCCCAATTGCATCCGCACAGACGATTCGGATTCACGACAACTAAACGGAAACTCCAGCAACACACTCAAAATTCCAGAAAAAGCAAGCACAGCTAGAATCAGATCCAGATCAATTAGATCCACCGGTTAAAGTGCCGATCCACCACTACAATCGCCGAACTACTCCGGTAGTGTCTTCGGACGGGGAATGCGTAGAGCGCGCACTGCGAGAAGGCCAGTGGGTCTGATTAACAAAAAGGCCCATAACATTTTAGCCCTTTTATTTGGGGTTGTTGTCGCAAATAATATTCCGTTGTTAATTTGTATATTTTCAAAGTTTTTTTTGCTACAATAAAACATCTATAAAGTAATAATGTCGGAACTTTGAAAATTTATTATCTTATAGAGATATTACTTTATCAATAAAATAAA
>OVBJ01002546.1:0-17155 GCA_900406535.1 Noccaea bulbosa
TTTTGCATTTGACCACAAATTGTGGTCTAAAAGTGAAAACAGCCCAAACAAATTAGTAATGTTTGTTTTTCAAGCAAATAATTTAGACGTAAGAAAGAATAATATATTTTTGAATAAAACAAGACAAAATAATGCGAAGTAGAATAAAAAATGTGGGGCAAATGACTATATCTAACAATAACTGAGAGGCATGATCTAAGTAATTACCAGTTACTTCCATTACATTTTTTTTGTTTTTTTGTTAAAAGGATCCAGTTACTTCCATTACCATTAGATAAATCTAAAATTTTAGCGTGGCACGTGCCACACCTGGTTTACACGTAGATCTGCCACTGTCTTCAAAGTATACTTTGTTTTAGATTGATGGTGACATTTGATTGAGTTTAATCTCGAATACATTCATTTGATTGGTTTTAATCAAATTTAACTTTGGTTTAGATCGATAGGGAGACTTTGGTTTAGATTGATAGGGAGACTGATAGTGATCGTAAGACCAAATATGTGTATGATAAGAAGCATAGGAACATATTCAACTGCTGGGCAAAACAAGCTAGCAGACATGCATCACCGTGGTAGATATAAATGCACAGCAAAAGAAACACTGCATTCATGCTAGTATAATATCTCAAGGTTAACTTTCCATGATACTGTAAAAGGTCACAAAATGAGATCCTTTATCGTTGCAACAATTTCCTACCAGAGATCCAGCTGTTGTATACAAAGAACAAGCATTGTGCTAATTTTCTCCTTCATTTTCAAGATTGACGTGCAACCTGAAAAGTACCAAGTTGGTAGCGACGGTGAAGCGAAAAATGGGAACGAGTCAATTGGAGCATTTCGATCTCCATGACCCTGAATATCAAGATATTACATGATTTTTAAAAATATCGACGGAGAGAAATGCACATTGATCACAGACAGAGTAGCTTCAACCTGAAATGAATGGAATGACAAAAAAAAAAAATAAGTTGCAGAAATGTGGTCTCTACTATTGGAAAGCACAAGCATTTAGCAACAACGAACAATGACGTTTTTTCATCAACTCAGCCAAACTACACATCCACATCGGAATATTTTAATACCTCCAGCTGCTTTAAAACTGACTCCTCCGGAATTATGCAAGAAGCTAAGTTGATAAGTAAAGATGATTTCATTTCTCGGAATCAACCTCATCTGCACAAGATGCAGACGTAAGAACCTATATGGTTGCTTAAACAACTCCAATAAAAAAAACCTATCTTATCGCAAGGTCACAGATATTGATCTCAAAATGGTCGTAGAGATCTTTTACTTGAAAAGCATCTAATTAAGGCTGCAACGGAACTTTGCAAACCTTCCACCACATCGGACTGCATTCTTGGACTTGGGCTACTAGATGCGATAGAAATAGATTCCAATACCAGAACCTGCACATGGGAATGCATGGAAATATAGAATAAATACTGAGAAGGATATAAACAGAAAAAACAGGCAACCTCAGTAACAATGTATATAGTCTACAACGAGAATCGCTCTCAATGCAAAGTCTCACTCTCTCTCACTGATACAATTCCCTCTGTAATTGCATAATTGAAGAAGAAGACTCACAAGGACTATTTATAGTTGTATAAACTATAACAGCAGACCCTCTCTTTGTTTCAGAGTATTTGATATCTTCTTATTCTCTTGAAGGTGCCAGCTACGATACGTGCTTATCACTGATCGCAAGGTATAGATAATCACAGCAAATTGGTATCTCGGATGTTACTAATGGTAGAGAATAACAGGTATTATTACTAGAGAAGAAGGAAACAATGAAACGAATCAGCAAGCTCTAGCCACAAGTAATTTGATTCAAATTTTGCCAAAAGGATTCCTAGAGATAGAAACCAATAAACAAGCAGGATTAACACAATATTCCTACGTAAAGCCTTTGTTCGGTTAACTAATATATATGAAACCTTTGATATGGTCAAGAAGAAGAACAAAGTAGCTTTGGGAGGCAGCTTTTTTTTTTTTAACCTCAGGGGATCCGCAGCCGAATGCACAGTGATAGAGAAAAAACCATTGGTAAAACCATAGTGGCAGAGACAAAACGGGAAAGAAAAGTGTCAAGTTCCAATTGATATCTCAAATTAGCGACCAAGGGGGTGGTGGCGCGGAGTTGGCTGGCTAGGGTCGCGAGTGAAGCCAACATTTTTTTCTGTGTTGCGTGCGTCACCAGAGAGTGTCTCTGATTCTGCGGGGAAGCGAAATTGAAATGCTCAGTTTTTATTTTGTCCCAGCCACATTCGGTTATAACTTTCTTTAATTTGTTTGATGCGATATGGAGAGAATGGTGGTACGTACTTTGTTGTTGTTAATGATCGATTGTTGTTGTTTTCAAGACATAATTAACGCATGGAAGTGGTTTAAGTTTGAAAATATTTGATAACATTAATTTCCCGATTTGCTGACTTAATTAATTAGGTGGTGGACTTTGCGCTTGTGGTGGAGGAATCGCATCTTTGAACTTGATCGGAGCTGCTTATTATAGCTGTGCTGTGTCACGTGAAGAAACATTCAACAACCATATACACACACATTAGCCATAGAGAGATCTAATCAAAGTAAATGGACACCTTGATCAGGCATAGAGGTAGTAGTACTAACATGAGACGACAGCTCTTCCTGTAATAAAATCCCTTATATGTTAAAAGACAATCATTTATAAAAAATAACCTTTAGTTCATGTATTATTTACAAGAGTGTCATGCTGACGTGTCAACACCAGGTTCACTCTCAATATCATTTTTAATTAAGACAAACTTTACTAGAATAATTACATGATATGCCATTGCATATTTGGTTAGAGAATGAATATGTATTATTAATTTAATCAGAAAATTAATTATTAATTAAAATTATTTTCATTCAATTTCCTTATTTGGTAGCGACAAAATTTATTAGTCAATCAATCAGTAAAATATGGAAGATTTTATTTTAATTGTATTATATTAATTGATTAAAATTAAGTTATCCTCCTATTATTTTTTTTAACTTTACATTTTGAAAATAAACTAAATCATCACATCAAAATACATAATAAAAAAAAAAAAAAAATTTTGCATATGCTATGGTTTGAAAATTTGAAAATGAGGCAAATATATAAAATTGTTAAAAATCTCACACAGAGTATATTTTGGGGTAATAGTTAAAAAAAAATATTATAAAAATAGATCCAAATATTGTTCAATCATGAGTAGAAAACAGATTTAATAGGTTTTCAAACTTTAAAGTTTTTTTTTATTTGATTTAATTTATTTTTTTAATTGAACTGAATAATTAAATCATATATTTTTAAAAAAATTAGTTTGATCAAATTTTAAACATAATAAAGTATTATAACTTATCATATAAGTTAAATTATTTTAATTATTTAAAATTGATCAAAAATATAAAATATATATGCCATTTTGTATTTAGCAAAATATAAAATTATTTTAAACATATTAAAATTTGATACATATGTATGTTCCGAAATATACATTCAAAATTGGTGAATATTTTGTAAGAGAAAAACTTTTATAGAATTAAATGTTAAATTCTCACAATGTAAACGATGACAAATACCAAACTAAGATATCACTCGAGATTTTTTCTAATGTAAATAAATATTTTTTAAAAATAACTAATTCAGAAAATATCATCCCGTGCAGGACACATGTCTAACTCTAATTTATTTATTATTTCTAGAAAATGAAGAAAAACAATCATATCATATTTAACTGTAATGATTAAAAACAATATATACAATTTTACAAAAAATTTCAAACAATAACAATTTAAATATAGATGATTAGGTGTGATTGATATTATAGTTTTGGAATGTGATATTATATATTCTTTTTTTAAATTAATTAATAATAAATTATGAAAAATAAATAAAAAACCAATAATTTTAACAAAAAAACAATTAACAAATATTTCACCCCGCGCAGGGCGCAGGCTATCACCTAGTTATAATTAAGAGTCAAACTAATACTCCAGTAAATAATATATATAAGCGCCTAGATGACAGAAAGTTGTCAATTAAAGGTATATATATGAAAAGAAAGTAGATCATATATATAACCTGAGTATCAAATTTAACAGAGTCAGGCGTGGCCTGCAGATACTGAGCCGATCCCTTCAGATGATCAACTCTCTCATCTGATGGGTTTTCTTCCATACGGGCAGAACAAGCTCGCAGTGAAGCTTTAGAGCCTAGTTCTTTCTTGATGCCAGCCAATCTGTATATGAGCAGCAACAACAATCACCATCCTCATATATAAAAATTAGTTAGCTAAAGAGATATAATCAAAGTAAATGGACACCTTGACTGATCAGGCATAGAGATGGAGGTAGTAGCAACATCAGACGACAACTTTTCCGGTTCCTGTTATAATTAAGAATCAAATCAATGAATAATATATAGATGACATATAATTATCAATTGTATAGATTTGCATTTAAAGGTATGAAAAGAAAGTAGATTGTATAACCTGAGAATGAACTCCAACAGAGTCACGCAACTGAAGCAAACGAGCCCGTACTTTCCGACGAGGGTATGGGGGCCTGTTGATACCGCGAAGCCAGTAATCGTTCTGCGCCCGACGTATATTTCTAAGCCTATGAGGACGAGTAATGCCAAAAGGATACTTCGTTGGATACTTCATGATTGCTGCTGTGCTGTGTGCCTCCTAAACGATTTGGGGACGCCGGAAACCCTAGCTACATATTTACCAAGGTTTCTAATTTTCAACTCCCGATCCCGAGCCACTTTATTTTATTTTTTTTCCCCTAAAATTTGTTAATCATGTGAATAACCCATATTTTCAACAAGTTACCTTTGCGGTGACAACTGTGGAAGTCATGAAAGCTCTACATGAACCTCAGCATTGGCTCGGGATCGGGAGCTCTACATGAAGTCAAAGTATTTAGAAACCTTAAAATCAATTATTAGAAAGAAAATAAAAATCTAAGAAAAAAGGAAGTGGACAAAAGCTTCTAAAAGAACTTCAAAATTGCTATAAAATATAAATCAGGATCGAGCGGTTCTGTTAGTTCACCAGCTTTTTGAGTATTTGTTGGTGTACATGTTGCAGTTTTTTAACCACCCGAGTTACCCCTTATATTTAGTTATTTACAATCAACACTTACACTTGTCCATATGGTATGACTTCCAACATATATATATATATATATACTCTCCATCTCTCAGTGGCCGAATCACAGTATTGGACCGGAGTCCGATTCTTCGTACAAAAAAAATCGTATAAATATAATCATTCTAACGAAATAATCAATGTTTCATAAGCATTTCGTAGAACTCACAAAAAAAAAAAAAAAAAAAAAAAAAAAAAAGTTCATATTGAAAAGTGAAAACTAATGTATCTACGTAGGGTCCAGTTGTGTTTGCATGTGTTAAAGCCCAGAGGAGTACACATAGACCTCTCTTTATTTCACATGCGAATAGATGAGACAAAGATTCTAAAGTGGAAGTAAGTGTGGAAGCGAGGTGCAAAGAGTGGTCCAAACTAAATGGTCGCAGAAGATACTAAGATTACAAAAGTGATGCCTCTTCACTTTAGGGTCCACTCCTCTTCTCTCTTTTTTACCTTTAATAGGTCAATCGAAGAAGACGGATCGTAATCGTGCATGCTCATTATGGGATATTTGTTTTCTCTTCTATTTTCTATTTATTAGTTTACATTTTGCAAGAGAATGAATAAAGTGCTGTTAGATGCCAAAATCATATATACATATACCGTATAGTTATCATCGGACCTACTTGATAAAGCATTTCTTGTAAACACTATATTCAAAGTAATCCATGCACTTATATATTGATTAACCCAAAAAAAAAAATGAATAACCTAAAAATGAATGTTTGCATTAAAGATCGATAGGTGTGATCGAAGTTTTGAGAGCCAAGATCTACAGTTGGTTCCAAATACATTCCTTTATTTTGTTGTTGATAACAAATGTTCCCATAATTCATTCGTTCTTTAATAATACTTTTATTGTTGTTCGACTTCTGTGTCGCTAAGCCGTGTAAACTAGATAGTCTTATAATTTTTTTTTTTTTTTTTTTTTGAAAAGAGAATGTAGCTCTATCCACCTGTATTTCCGTGTAAAATGTGGAATGTTGTTGTCTCACATATTTTTTTGGCATTCGAAAATAAAATATATAAAATGGCCGTATTGGGCTTAGTCCACGTTTCGTATCGGGCCTTTTGGATAAGGTCCACATATTAGCAGATCATACTGGTCGAAATTCAAGTGTCGGAGAGTAAACCGTTGTTTCGTAGAAAATTGCCAAAAATGCGATATGTGTTTGGGCCACAAAATATATGAAATCCAATTTCTTTCTCCTTTTTTTCTTCTTCTCCGATTTCACCACCAACGAAGGTTTGAAACAGGTAACATATGTACTAATAATAAATATTATGTATGTACATATTTTATTTCTCTGTCATAAACGTAATTTTCTTTTGTTAAATGACAGAAATATCATCTCATTGATTACATCTATAAGTATCTCAGTTTAGTTACTATGAACGGCCCTCAACATTTCGTGGAAGAATACAATAATTTATTAGATATGAAGTTTCGATCTATCTACATTGATGACCACATGATCGGCTTACATTCATTGTTTGCTGATCGAGTCTCAAGTTTACTGATCATACTTCATAATGAACACAATTTGTTAAAATAATTTATTATGTTTCATTTAACTGTTTAAATGTTTTTGAACATCTAACATGCTCCTATGTGGGGTGCGTTGTCTTTTTTTTTTTGTTCTGATCCTACTTGTGATCAGAAAGAGATCAATGACTTTTTAAAACATTTACCACCTGAAAATATGAGGATCAGAAAGAGATCAATGACTTTTTAAAACATTTACCACCTGAAAATATGAGGATCCACTGAGTTGTAAGGAAATTGCCGAAAGAACTAGATATAATTTTTCTGAATGCACTATATGTGTACAATTTTCCAATGATATATATGCTTATTTGTTTTCTTCTCTTTGTATTCAGATCATCAAATGGAACCATGGTTTGGAACGTCTTACACATGGTAATTCCCACATCTCATGTTGATGCTTGGGTGTTGATGCTTGGGTGGGTTTCAAAACTTGTGTTTTGGAGGAAGATTGTTTTAGTTTTCCTCCAAAAAACTTGTTAATGCTATCTAGCTTCTTTACTTGGATGCATTCACAAAAGGTCGACCTGGAGAGCTATGTTGAGCTCGGCAGTGTTGAAGGCTTTGCTTAAGAATCTTTGCAGTCCGAAGATAATGATGACAACATTGTTGAGAAGATTGGGGACAATATCTTCTATGTCAATGCTAAATGCATTTCTTCTGTCTACTTCTGTTTCTCAATGACTAATGTAGACCATATGATGAACATGGTCTTTGTGTAATTATTAGAGCACGCTCTCAGTCTCCTCCTGTTTTAGGTAAGTCAGTTTTTAACACTTAAATTTCTCTTCCTTTATTTAAGATAAGTCGGTTATAATAGGTCTTTTTGTATGCAAGGATTTGAGGCATACATAGATACCCGAATATCTATCCTTGATGGATTTCATGAGAAGTTCATATCAATAGTTTGAGATCATATGAAATCCTTCCGTCCTTCCCTTCAACATTTTGAGGTATGTTTGTGTAATTTGCATAATCTATATTATTATTTGCAAAGTAATTTTTGAGAATAGAGCTCTCTTATTCACTCTCGCAAATAAAATGTCCAAATTACCGTTAAGAAAATTAGTTATTTAAACTTTTATACATTTTATACTGATTGAATTTTTTTTATTAATTTTTTTTTTCTTTCAAATGTTATTGATATATATTATTTTATTTTGGTGGTGCCTTTAAACACGTCCAATATACTATTTATAGTCCCTTACAAAACCCTAATCTCTTTAACTAATTATTATTCACCACAAAAACATTATCGAATTTCTTGATTCCAGTTTAGGGAGCAGCTGCAAATAATGGAAAAAAAAACATGGTATCCATGGGGCATGAAGTTGACAATCTACGAGCATAACTTGCTCCTGTTATAGTAGGCCGTGAGTTTTGTTATATTACGTGTCTAGGTGGATAATATGGGATGAATTAAAACAATATGAATGACGTTTTCGTGGTTCATATGGCGAAAACAATAATTTTTTGGTACTTATACTACAGGTTACATCCTTATGTATTTTGACACGTATGTAATATTTTTCTTATGTTTAAGGTCTTTGGAAAGGATCTATGTGGTTTGAATCAGAGAAGAAACGTGGCTTGGATGTTGGATCATCAGTGAAATCTGCGAATTTGGAAAAAGTATGAGATCATGACGTTTAAATAGCACACTTTGCAAAACTCCTCTGGTATGTATGTATCTGCTCTAAACTGAAGTGGTTCCCCTTCTCTCGATAATGCATTTTTATGATGTCACTTAATTTACTAAATAAACTATGTCATATGTTTAACCGTAAAGTCCAACTCAGTTTTGAGTTTTTTTGTAGGTCGTATAAGTTCAATGATCAAAAAACTTATGGGTAGATTTCTTTCTTAATTACTTCAGCATCAATATTCTTTTTTCTCCACTCTAGCCTTCTTCGGACACTATTTGGGCCGTATAGGTGAAACTAAATACTTGATGGTTTTAGAAAAATTTGCGTGATTCGCAGTATTGAGATTAACGTCTACATAACTGTATATAAATATCATTTGCTTCAGTCTATTAATTAATCTCATGATGGAAAGTTGGTTTATTTGGTTTATTTGTAGTCATATTCACTTTTGTGTGATTATTTAAAGAAGAAAATAATAATCGTTGTTGTCAACAGATTGGATTTAGTATTCTATACCGGATATCAAATCATTCATAAGCATGTAGAAAACAACAACACTAACTCGGACAAATAGATAAAGATGCAGAAATTATGCAAGGCATATACAAAAGTCAATTAAACTGTTTCAGTTTTATAAAACTATAGTATTAAAAAGGAAACAAATGAATTGAACGATTTTACTTTTGTTGAATAAAAAACAAAAACAAAATGAATTGAATAATATTTTGAATCATGATTGAATTCGTTTTTAAAGAATAAACTAACTTTTTAATTTTTAAAAAAATTATTTATACTTGCATGCGCGAACAATCACCTAGTTCTTTTGATATTGTTTTATAACCAATATCTCTTTAAATATTTCTATTTCAGGTCATCAAAGAGAAACTTCTATTGGAACATGCCAACCAGCTATTCATGGAATCATTAATGGAAGATAAGAAGTGTAAGGTACTGGCACTTGATGTAATCAGCTTTGGTGACATACTATGTACACAGCGTGATTTTTGAATTGATATCAAGAGAGGAAGCCAAGATAATCGCAAACCTATTGGACCAACCTCCTCGTACCATTAGGAGAAATGTGGTGGCCGAAGAATAGACTCCAAAGTGAAGAATGATTCTGATGTGAATTCCTTGTCAAAGGTAAGAATCCGAGATACTAATTCCTTGTCAAGAGAATTAATCCCAATTCTCACTGTTCGCCTTGTGCAGGCTTTGTACATTTCTTCTTCTCTATGATAGCAAAAAAAATTTATCGTCAGCTGAGGTTCGTTTAGTTGCTATGCGATTTTTTTCCGTGATATTTGTTGTTTGTTTTAGCTGACAGCTTCAACCCTTGTCTCCAGATATGGGCTATGATGTTGATTGTCATATTCAAACCCTGAGGCATTAAAGGCATATGCCTTGGTGTTATTTCTCCTCAATATAAACCAAGTTATTTGTTGGATAGGATATGTTATTTGGCTTCAAACAGAGGCGGATCTATAAACTTTTTTTACATGGGGCAGAAAACAATTTTTTTTCTCATATACAATTCATAAAAAAACACATTACCACGTTTAAATTCACTACAAATCATTAAATGACTTTATTTTTCAGAAATAAATATTTATTTTTGTTTTCGGAAAAAATATGTTTGCATATTATATAAGAGGTAAGTTTTAAACAAAATTTATTGATCTTGGACTTAGTTATCAAAATGTTTAAATGATAAAACAAATTAATAATGTTTGTTTTTCAAGCAAATAATTTAGACGTAAGAAAGAACAATATATTTTTGAATAACAACATCTCCATAAAACAAGTAAAACTTTTCCTTATCAGAAAAGGAATACTGAAATATGGAGAAGCTAAGCAAAAATAAGGTGTTATTAACAGAAAGTAAAATGTAAATAAATGATAAAGAGTGACTTATAGAGACAAAATAATGCGAAGTAGAATAAATGTGGGGAAAATGACTATAGAATAACTGAGGGCATGATATAAGTAATTACCAGTTACTTCCATTACCATTAGATAAATCCGAAATTTTAGCGTGGGGCACTGTCTTCAAAGTATGACTTTGTTTAAGATTGATGGTGACATTTGATTGAGTTTAATCTCGAATACATTCATTTGATTGATTTTAATCAAATTTAAATTTGGTTTAGATTGATAGGGAGACTTTGGTTTAGATTGATAGGGAGATTGATAGTAATCGTAAGACCAAATATGAGTATGATAAGAACTAAGAAGCATAGGAACATATTCAACTGCTGGGCAAAACAAGCAGATATCACCGTGGTAGATATATATGTACAGCGAAAGAAACACTGCATTCATGCTAGTATAATATCTCAAGGTTATCTTTCCACTGATAGTGCAAAAAGTCACAAAATGAGATCCTTTATCGTTGCGACAATTACCTACCAGAGATCCAGCTGTTGTATACAAAGAACTTTTTCCCTTCATTTTCAAGATTGACGTGCAACCTGAAAAGTACCAAGTCGGTATCGACGGTGAAGCGAAAGATGGGAACGGGGTCAATTGGTGCATTTCGATCTCCATGACCCTGAATATCAAGATATTACATGATTTTTTAAAATATCGACGGAGAGAAATGCACATTGATCACAGACAGAGTAGCTTCAACCTGAAATGACAAAAAAAAAAAACAAGTTCCAGAAATGTGGTCTCTAATAAGTTCCAAAAAATAACTTAAAAAATTTTAGCACTTCCATTGGTAAGATCTTGAATAGGAGTTTTTAAGAAATAAAAAATTTATAAGTAAAAGCATAAACTTACGAGACGTCGAACATTTGGCGTTGTTCTCCATCTCTAGAGAGTTTACTTGCAAATTCTGATCACCAGCCCTGTGTAATCAAATTGATGAAATCAGAGCAAAGAAATAAAAGAACACATAAACAAAAGGATGTAGCATTGGTGTGTAGAATCGCCAAAATCATTACCGGCATATCTTCACCAGAAACACCCCCCACCAGCATCGAGCAATTGAGCCAATTCTCTTCTCAATTGAGCCAATTCTATTCTCCAATTCAAGCTGATCGCATCACCCAAAAGTCCAAAACCAAACAAAAAGAGACGTTTTTGATTGAGAAAAAAAAAAAAAACTTTGACCATTAGGAAAATCAATGAAGAAATGAGCTTCCATTTCAGTCACATATAGTTCTAAAAAGTACAAACTGACCTGACTCGATAGTAGTATTGTGTTTGGAAATGAAAATTGTGTGCGTGAGTGTGAGTCGTAAGCTAGATAGTTTGTTTCGTTTCTTTGATCAGGAGCTAAGTACTGCTACTCAGTAGAGCTAACTTGTATTACTCGTGCAACTGAACTCATTTAAGTTCGATCACCTAACTTATTTGTACTAATGATGACCCATTTTGACATCCTTACTCGATATATATCAGGCCTTTTGGATAAGGCCCGTCGTTTCTTCCACATATTAGCGAATCATATTTTCTGCTAGAGAGTGTTGGCGGAAATACAAGTGCCGAAGCCTTGTTTCGTAGAGAAATGCTAAAAATGGCAATTTTTTAAAGATTTTCTTAGACGCTCTTTTTTTTATTTGTAAATCAAAATATACACTCTCTTTGCAAAGAGCAGAAGAATTTAATAATCAAATCGATTCTTGCTTATCAAACGACAAACATGATTCTTCATTCTTGTCACCCCCGTTGAAATGTCGAATGTTTTTTAACTATGATTTAGCCATATGGGTTTGGGCCTCAAAATATATGAAATCCAATTTCTTTCTCCTTTTTGTTTTTTTTTTTTTTTCTTCTCCGATTACACCACAAAAAACGTTCTCTCGCCGAAGGAAGCATTAAATTATTATCTTCGCCACATGAAGAAAATGTTAATCTTACATAAGCATATTACGTTACGATTATTTTCTTGATATTTATGTTTATTCCTTAAAAGGAAAAAAATCATGGCCTTCCCATCTTTGTTGGGGATAAAAGACTATTAGAACCAGAACCAACAGCATTAAATACATCGGTGTATAGTGTATACTCATTTTCCAACCATGGATAATTAAAAAAGTTAAGTCGAATATAATAATGAAAACGAATGTATTGGTAAGCCATAAATGAGTTGGTTGTACGTTTCAATTTTTCCGTTGTCTGAAAAGTCCACACGAAAGTTAAGAGATCAGCATACCCTGATCGCCGTCTCTTTCGGTTTGCTTCTGACACTTTTTATCGATCGAAGATAAAAAAAAAAAAAAAACTCAACGCCACATGACACTGAAGAAAGAACCATCGAAACAATACCGGAGACCATCCTTTATTGTTGGTAGAAAAACTGAGAGATTCTTCTTCTTTTTGAGAAATATTTTAAGAATACCAGTAAGGATTTGCATCAGAGATTTTTATGATATTTTCGTAGATTGCTAATGTTTGTGCACGATATTGGCCATGGGATTAAAATGAAGTTTAAAAATAAAATAAAATAAAAAATTGGCCTTGGGGATTACACATGTATTCTTGGAAGAAAATTTTTATGATATTTTCGTAGATTACATAGGCATTCAAACACCAGTGAAGTATCCACGTAAGTAGGTTTAGCGTAATGATGTCTCTTGTACTCTTTTTATCATGGGAAATGTACTTGTTGTTTCTTGTGACAAGATGTCTATGCACAATATGGGAATATGCATTTGTGCGGTTGTGCATCCCTTTCGACGGGCACCCTCCAAATAATTTTGATTGACTGAGATTTTTTCTACGTACATTTACGTCTTCGTATATCTTATGAGTGACTGATGTACTGAGAAAAACTCTGTTTCTTTGTGAAAAGAAGCAGATTTTGAAGGATCTGCACTTATAAGGCTTTGTCTTAGAGGGAAACAATCACACCTTTGAACAGTCAACATAATGTGCTTGCATGCATATAGCTAGGCAAGACTCATAGGGTGCGATTTGAACTTATATGGTCTCGATTGATGATTGGTAGTTTTTATAAAACTCCAAGATTTTGCTACGTTTATAAAAACTATCAATCGAGTCCATATAAGTGTACAAACTTGATCTATTACAAAATCACATGTTGATGGCAAACTAACTCAAAACTAATCCCCAAATAATTTTTTTTTTTCTGAGTGATTGTTTGCTTTAATATTACACGCACAAAAACAAAAGAAGCAGGTGAAATTAAAAACACATGTCCACACATGACACATAGAGCATTAAAGGAGTAGAAGGCAAGTGGTGGTTAGGGAGTGTGATAATTAATCGGCCCAAATAGATTGGTAAGTAGTAGCCGTCCCATACTCCCATACTAATAACTTCAATCAACCTCAGCTCTTTCTACTAAACCCCTTTTTACTATAAATTCTACGTACTCTCTTACTTCTTCTCCTCAAATTCATCAAACCCATTTCTATCCTAACTCCCAAAAATGGCGATTCGTCTTCCTTTGATCTGTCTTCTTGTTTCAGTCACGGCGATTGCGGCTGATTTGACACCGGAGCGTTATTGGAACTCTGCTTTACCCAACACTCCCATACCGACCTCTCTCCGCCATCTATTTACGCCCGGTAAATCACTTTTTTTTTTTTTTTTTTTTTTTTTTNGGTAAATCACTTTTTACTTTACCGACTTTTTATATTCGTATTCTTCTAGTCCTGCACAACTATTTCTTATGTTCGAAATCTTGTTTTAATTTCTTTAGGAAGTTGTTCTGCAATAATATTATGATTTTCTAGTCTTAATGGGTTTTTTTTCATTTGATATGTACGGCACATATCTTTTACAAAAAAAAAAAAAAAAAAAAAAAAAAAAAAAAAAATNAAAGATATCTACGACAGATATAAAACAAAATGAAAGAATCAGCTACATGAGTACTTGACCATAAAAAAGTGTACACAAACATGGGTTAGCATTTTTACATTGTTCTTATTTTAACCTTAAAAATGAGCTGAAATATTTGAAGACATGTGTCATGCTGATTGGTTACAGTATCTCATTATTTGTGACTTGCGAGTCTGTACGTTAATAGCAAATAAATGTTTCTTACCAAATTATTTTGTTGCTGCAGATTTTACCGACATGAAAAGCACCGACGTCCAAGTAGGAAAAGGAGGCGTGAACGTTAACGCCGGAAAAGGTAAGCCCGGTGGAGGAACCGCAGTGAACGTCGGAAAAGGAGGTGTATACGTGGACACCGGAAAGGGTAAGCCTGGCGGAGGGACACACGTAAGCGTTAGCGGTGGAAAAGGTCACGGCGGAGGCGTTGCCGTCCACACTGGTAAACCCGGGAAGAGAACCGACGTAGGAGTTGGTAAAGGCGGCGTGACAGTGCACACGCGCCACAAGGGCAAGCCTGTTTACGTCGGTGTGAAACCAGGACCCAACCCTTTTGTGTATTTGTATGCAGCGAGTGAGACTCAGCTCCACGACGATCCCAAAGCGGCTCTCTTCTTCTTGGAGAAGGACATGGTTCCCGGAAAAGCTATGAACCTCCGGTTTAATGCGGAAGACGGTTACGACGGTAAAACGGCGTTCCTTCCTCGTGGGGAGGCTGAAACGGTGCCGTTTGGGTCGGAGAAGTTTTCCGAGATCTTGAACACTTTCTCGGTGAAGCCCGGTTCGGAAGAAGCGGAGATGATGAAGAAGACGATTGAGGAGTGTGAAGCGAGAAGAGTCGGTGGAGAGGAGAAATATTGCGCGACGTCTTTGGAGTCAATGGTCGATTTTAGCGTTTCTAAACTTGGCAAAGATCGCGTCCGGTCTGTTTCCACTGAGGTAATACACTTATCTCCATTTTAACGGTTTGGTTTAGGCTAAGGTTTAGCGTTTAGGCTTGACAGCAATATTGGTTAGTTAGATATGGTTAAATTTAATTTAATGTACTTTCGGTTACATTTACTTTATTTTCGGGTTGATAGTAGATTAGAAGAAAAATAATACACATATAAACAAATAACCATATATAGCTAATTATATATTTGTGCGACATAAATATCTTTGTTAAAATATAAAGACTATGTAAAACCTCTGTACTTTGGTTTGGTATGTTAGATTTGGTCCGATTAGATGCAGTTTCAGTTTTATTTGTTTGGCCAGATTCGATTCGAAGGTACTGGTCATCTATTTAGGCCAACAAAACTATAGATAATTAAAATTTTATATTATTTATGAATTCAGTTGCTATACGGATACGGCCAAAAAAGTTATAGTTGATTAAAAAATTCATGAATTCAGTTTGGTATACGGTTCGGTTACACTCATATTAGTTCCATTTGATTTATAAGTCCACCCCCTAATGTGTTATGTCTAATATTCTGGTTGATCCATGTAAACTTGGTTTACTACAGGTGGCTAAGGACAATGCGCCGATGCAGAAGTACAAAATCGATGCGGCTGGGGTAAAGAAGTTGTCAGACGACAAGTCGGTGGTGTGTCACAAACAGAAGTATCCATTCGCGGTGTTCTACTGCCACAAGGCTATGATGACGAGCGTTTACGCGGTTCCTCTTGAAGGAGAGAACGGGATGCGGGCTAAAGCAGTTGCAGTGTGCCACAAGAACACCTCGGCTTGGAACCCCGACCACTTGGCCTTCAAAGTCCTTAAGGTGAAGCCAGGGACCGTTCCGGTCTGCCACTTCCTCCCGGAGACCCATGTTGTGTGGTTCAACTACTAGATATACTTTCTATATTCTGGGTTATGTAATGATGTTTGAGATAATCTATCTTCTGAGATGTTTTGGTTATGAACATATACATACTATATAATATATACACATACTAATGCGTGGTATTCATATTAGTCAAAGAATGAAGGCATTTATATGTGTGTTTTTTATTTATTTTTGCTTTACGTTTATATGCTCTGCCTCTTGTTGTTTTTCAGAAAATATAATAAAACTAGAGTAAAAATGTTATAGAGCCGGCCTTTGGGCCAAACTGTTTAAAGTTTAAACATGTTTACGAATCATTGGACATCGATTTTTACCACAAGCAGTTCCCCGAAAACATGAGGAGTTTCGCAGGGTCCATCTTTTATGTAGGAGTACGAGTACGAGTTTCTAGTTACCTTGGTAGATTGGATCTTTCTATTTCATGATCGCATGAAACCAATGAATATCATCAAACAACAAGACAAAAGAGCACTACCTGATTGGTTATAGGTTTCTCGTCTTCTTGCTTCTAGTCTTATTAACCTAGTGACACAATTTGATCATTTATCATTTCAAAATGTTAAGGTAACAAAAAATCTCAATAGTACAATTAGATTTTATTAACCCTTAATTTTTAACTCTCGCCAATTTTTTATTTTATTTTATATTTTTCATCCAATCATTATATTATATTGAGGCTCTAAAAGCATCATCACCGAGTTTATATAATGAAATATTTTCCTAATCAAACCAGTAAAATAGTACAATTACATCGAGCTTATCTGATGGAATATTTTCCTAATAAAACCAATAGAATAGTACAATATCATTTTATTTTGACCAAGACTTGATCTTTAAAATGATAAAAAGCAAAAAAAAAAGTCTCAATTGATATTGAAACCTCGTCAAATTCTTATTTTTTCGTCCAATAGATGTCTCACATTGTAGCCCCAGAAGCATCACCAATCTAAATCTTGTTTCTCATAGTCTCATTGGAAGTTCTACCCAAATCTATTTGGTGAGTTTTTCCCTATTTATCTTTTTAATTTATGAAATTATTTTTTATTCCAGATATCAAGCTAATCTCTGAGTACTTTTCTTGGCTAGTTTATAGTTGGTTGTGTGTTGAAACATGTATTTTTATAGTGGGTTTCAATCACTTAATGCCACTCATAT
>OVBJ01002547.1:0-17148 GCA_900406535.1 Noccaea bulbosa
CAAAATAGCATATATGCTAAATTTAGCATGGGGTTGGAGATGCTCTTAGCATCAGTGCAAATTGCTATTGAATTGATGAATCAATTTTAAAACTATCCATTTTTGTAATACTTGGTCTTATATCTTTGTATACAGAAGATTCACTTGTGTGGTTCACATTCAAAGCTTTTTCTAGACGCATTTTAGTTACTTAACTTTAACTAAAACAACCTCACAAATTCCTATCAAACAAGTACAGTGTAATTTTTGTGCAAAACACAATTTATAGTGTAATTTCAACTCAAAATTTGATTGTATTTTTGTCATTCATAACTCGAACGTACAAACTTCTAATTTTGAATTCATGCTATAACTAGATCACTATTACAAATAATCGGTTTACAAACTTTTTGTTCGTAAATAATGTATTGTTAGCTAAAAGCGAATTTTTTCATGATACAATGTCTGAGGATGATGAAAAGAACTGCTTATGGATATTAATTAACGTTGTTCTTAATTAATGATATACTTGTTGAGATTATTCGAATTTGTGGGGTAGCTAACATTAAAAAAAAAAAAAAAAAGTGGAAAATAAAAAACCAAAAACTCTTTAAATGTGAACCATACAAGTAGAGTCTTCTTTGCTTGTTCTATAGTAAGCTTATATAATTAAATAAATGTTGACTGATTAACCACCATACAATGGCCCAAAGAGAACCAATAACCGGGATATTGATATCACCCTAAATTCTAGCCGTTTCTTATGCTTCACTCCGTTTCATCCACTAAGTTTTGTAAACATGATTTTTTTTTTCGTTAGAAAATCTGTCACATGTACCAGAAGAAACAAAATCATAAAAATAAAGGTGTGCTAAGAAATAGATGGTAATATAACCAGATATTTATTCGGTGAGTTGATTTTGGTAATATAACCAGATGCTAAGAAATAGACTGATTCTAGAAGCTTAAAATATCTGTAATTGCCTGAAATTTTTATACCCTGAAAAAGAAGCTAATGCTCCCTATACCATCAAGTTTTCGCATTGGACAACTAGTTCACAGTGTAATTAAACTACAATCTTTTTATTTTTTTGTAAAACAATTAAACTACAATCTTAATAACTTAATTTTGTATCTTTCCGTGCTTCTATTTAAATTTAAAATTTTAATCAATTTTTTGTTTATGTACATTCTAATTACAACATCATATCTCAACCCCCAAAAAAACAAAAAGACACAATGATTCATATAAAGTGGTGTGCGATGAAAAACGAAAGAGTCGTACTATGGAGTTTTGTTTTTAAAAACTTGTGCGTTCAATATGAGAACGAAAGAAAGATCGCTTGGAGGAGAAAAGTTCTCACAAAAATTAAGGACAACTTTGTCCTCTTAAGGGCATTTACGTCAAAATAACAGGGCAATATTCATCCACGTGTACAACAACACAAACACATCATTCTTTCATAAAAAAATTGATAAAAATCTCCAATTTGCTTTAAACAAACAATAATATTCCTATATAAATGGTTAACATTTCTGCAACTTACAAAATCTTCTTTCTCCAATAGCCAACAGAGAGAGAGAGAAAAAGAATCAAACGCAGAAGAGAGAGAGAGAGTCAGAGAGAGATTGATAAAATGTGTAGAGGCGTGAATGAAGACGAAAGCAGAAGCGTCGACGGAGGTTGCCGGAGTATATGCACGAGACCGAGTGTTCCGGTTAGGTGTGAGCTCTGCGGCGGCGACGCCTCCGTGTTTTGCGAGGCGGACTCGGCGTTTCTTTGTAGAAAATGTGACCGGTGGGTTCACGGAGCGAATTTTCTTGCTTGGAGACACGTGAGACGCGTGCTCTGCACCTCCTGCCAGAAACTCACGCGCCGGTGTCTCGTCGGAGAGAACTTTCACGTTGTTTTACCGGCAGTGACGACGGAGGAGAATAGAACGACAAGGAGTGAAGAAGATAGTATCAATCACGAGGTTCCGTTTGTGTTTCTCTGATTTTTTATTTTTATTTTGGTGTAACAGTGTAAGATATAATTATTCTTAGGGATTTTATGCAATTTTCTATTAAAAATGTTGGGAAATTATGAAGAAAAATTAATATTTTTAAGATATGAGAATTGACTAAAAATAGCAAAAAGTTTTCTGGAACAGAAAGGAAAGGAACAAGGAGAGTCTGTTATCGAGTTTATTTTTCGAATCTTTAGCTATGTCATGTATGCTTACTACTCTGCAATGTTTGGAACCGAAAAAAAATATAAAGAAAAAATAAAAATCAAATCACCAAACTCAATATTCAAGCAAGTATTCATCACAAAAAAAAAAAACGAAATTCAGGCAAGAATCAATTGCACTGTTTAGTATTCAGGTACATGGGCTGATGGGGCATGTAAAGTCTCTGTTTTGGCTTTTTGTTAGAATATCTTATTTTGTCTTTCATATTTTTTCTGCTTATCATTTTCCTCAATGATACATAAGTACTACTACTAATCTCTGCACATGTGAAACATCCTCTCCATGAAATGTTAAATGTTAGTGTATGGCTCCTTCGAGCTAACTCACTAATCAAGTAATTAGTATTGAAAAGATAATCATTTCTATCAGACAAAGATGATGCAATTTCCAAGTGATTTTCGGGCTTGTGGCATTTGATTTATCCTTCCAAAGATAATCATTTCTATCAGAGAGTTTTCAGCACACAAAAAAATAAATCGATTTAAACTTTTTTAAAAAATGATGCTATTAAGAACATCCACCATTGTTAGTTCTTACTAGCTAGATAGCCACTTAACAGAGAAGGATCACGAGTTCAAATGCTAACGACGAGGAGGAAACTAATTCAACTTGTTCCGAAAAAATTATGGATCTAAGATTTGAAACTTCTTCGTTACAATTTACAAACGAAAATGGGTAAATTTCTTTAATAACCCTGAGACACGTTAAACGCGACCACCTTATCGAAAAAGACAGAATAATAAAGCATTGTAATCACTGGTACATTATTTATCAAAAAGAAGCTAAAAAGGTTTATTTGTAAAGGAGAAGAATTTAGTATTTGTCCTATCACAGCAAAACCCCATAAACTGATAAAAAAGTATCAAAATCATTTTTAAAAATTTATAATTCTGTAAATAAAGGAAACAAAAATTACTATATCTTTCACCATGATGGTTTTCCACCATCTGAGTCACTTCCACTACGTCTAAGATTCTTCGTGCAGTCCTCCAACGTTCTCATGTCGCAACATGTTGATTTCCTCGATTCAAAAATAAAATAAAACTGTACACAAAAAGATAAACTGATTACTTTACTTTTTCGACAAGAAGCTGTTTTAATGTACTAAGTCTAAGGTATCATCATAACCAGAAAACATACATTGTTTTAGGGGAAAAGAAAGAAAAATTCACTGGTTTGAGCTCGGTGATGATGGATCATAGTCATAATTATCGCCAGCTTTCACAAATCTCCCTTTCACTCTTTTTCTCGTATCAGCTCTCGCTTTGCGAGATGCATATCGAATCTGTTTCCCAAAACTACAATTCAAACAAAGGAAATAGTCTTGAATCAAGTTTGTTATAAACTCTGCTTTGTAAGGATTCAAAGAAAATAATTAAAAAAAAAAAAAAAAACTTACGTGCGCTTTAGTTTCTTCTCTTTGTATCTCAACTTAGCTTCATTCCTTGCTTGTGGACTAACTTCAAGATTCGATTCCCATGGCGAATCGCTCATCATAAACCCTGGAGACATCCCACAATCTTGGTAATCCGCTGCATTGTTTTCACCTGTGATGTTGGAGATTGTAACCGACATGGTCGGATGGATTTGTCCGAACAAGACAGGTGATGCAGGAAGAGGAAGAGCAACTCCTCCAGTGTTGATGTTCATTTGAAACGGACCTGACTGATAACTTGTGCAATCTTGTTGTGCTGTTGACGTTTCCTGAAACAGAACATCCCAATTCATTATAATACTACTATGTACTTATTTAGATTACATCAAAACGGAACAAAAAAAACAAGCGAAAGAGACCTCTAAAGCGTTGTCTATAGTAAAGTTCGAGGCTGTCACAGATGTAATGTTCTTGTCGACCACGAGACAGTTTGGTACCGCATGGTCCGATGCTATGTGATCATGTGATGAACAGATATCATCTCCAACGTTAAAGTTTAACGGCGCATTGTCCAAGTTAAGCCCTTCGCATATATCTTCCACGCCTTCTTCAAGTTTTAGAGCCAAATCAGAACATCCCTGGAAGCGCACACATATACAAATGAGAACAACACTGTCCATCAAGAACTTAAGAAACATCTTCAACTCAACTTTTTATTAGTACCTTGGATTCCACGGAAAATAAAGACGATTGATCATTGAGATTCTGAGTATAATTGTGTGGCTCCATGGAAGAACCAATGAAGCCATCAAATTCGCTGAATTTCGCCATTCCGAATATATTATTGTTAGGATCGTTCAAAGGCAAAGAACCAACGAAGGGACTAACCAAACCGGAGACAGAAGGTTCAAGAATTGAAGACCACATTCTGACAAATTCTGTTGGAGAAGGACAACCAGAGAAAGGATTCAAGACATGAAGATTGTGCCCTGAAGCAAAGCAGTTACTTGCGTGCCAATGACATCCTTGGCAATGTGAAACCTTCTCGTCGAGACAGCGGATTTCGCCAGGCTGTGAGAAACATTTCTCGCATATCAAAGAGCGTGTGTGCCTGCGTGACAGAGGATTCGCAGAGTGTACGTGGACGTCACAGCTTAGGCATAGTTTAGCAAAATCGGATTTGCAGTAAATCACTGCTTGTGCGGTTGCACAATGGTCGCACTTTGGCTCCATATCTGAAGACATGATGAATAATAAACAATAATAAACGATTTTGCAAAATTGAAGAAAAGAAAAAAAAAAACTCTAACTTGACGATTTCTAATCGAAGGGAGAATCTGGCGTTTTTGTTATGTCTGGATCAGTACACACGCGTCAGATCCTGCACGACTAAGATTCATGAACATATTACAATTGGATCTCAGGCAAATCTTGAAAGGAAAATAATGATTTTGGAATTTTAGATCGGATGCATGATAAGGTTTTTGTATGTAAATACATCAAGTTTTTTTTTGGTAAAAGTAAATAAATACATCAAGTTACGAGAAAATGTCGTGATTTGTTACGTATTGAAGAAAAATGATTTGTTGAAAGCTTCGAAGGAAGAAACACCACTAACTTATGACGAAAATCGATTAGTCTGATCCACAACCTTCGTTGGATGTGGAGAAACTGAAGACACATTAATGAGGCCGATTACACAAAAGAGATTTCATACATCCTAAAAACAAAATACTTTTTTTATGAATCGAGTGAAAGCGAAGAACGTAAGAGAGAGTTTTTACAGTGGTGTACTGTAAAATGTAAATCACGTAGAAGAATGGGGAAAAAGAAAGAAAGAGAGGTAGAGGGATGCTCTGTTTTTATACAGTGTGAAAACGTTTGCCCACGTGGTTAAAATCCACGTTAAAACCAACGTGGCGTAATCAGGGGAAAAGAAAGACAAACAAGTAGGATTGCTGTTGAAAATCCCCGTGGCATAGTTACGAGCCGTCATTTTTTCTTTTTTTGTGAATCATAAATACAGTTATTCTGAATCGTAAGATGTCTTTTAGTATCTCTAAGTTTTTGATATAGAGATGTAGTCGATATATATTTATCGGATCAGTTTGTTTGTAAACAGAGTAAAATAAATTATGTACCATTTTGAGAATTTTGACCCCAAAAAAAAAAAAAAAAAAAAAAACCTGTAAGAACGCGTATTGTCCTTTTGTATTTGACTTTTTTCACATTTGTAAGAATCTAAGATTACTATATTTAGGATTTACATCGAGATATAACAGGAATACGCAGCAAAGTAAGTGGGATTTAAGTTATTTGTTTGATAACTGATTTATTTGCTCGAAAAATGCAAAAATTATCGCGAGGAACCCTATCTTCCCACGAAGTTACACGTGTCAAAAACCAATCTCATATAAGCTGCTCAAAAGTCAGACGAAACATGATAATATCCCCCACGTAAGCTCTTTAGACTCATGGTATCTCCACCACCCAATCTACAAGACATACCCTAAACGAACGTCACAACATGGCCCATTATGCCCATTAACGAGAGGAGAGAAAAAGAACCCGCTATGCTAGCCTCAGCTGGAGATGATGAACCGGACCCGGTCGTGGGACAAGACCTGCCAACGGAAGCCGCCACTCCAAGAGTGCTGACTATAATCTCCCATGTGATGGAGAAGCTCGTCGCACGAAACGAATGGTTGGCTAAGCAAACTAAGGGATTTGGGAAGAGTTTGGAGGCGTTTCACGGCGTGAGAGCTCCGAGCATAAGTATAGCCAAGTACCTTGAGAGGATATATAAGTACACAAAATGTAGCCCGGCGTGTTTCGTGGTCGGGTATGTGTACATAGACCGGTTAGCTCATAAGCATCCTGGTTCTTTGGTTGTCTCCATGAATGTTCATAGACTCCTCGTTACTTGTGTCATGATTGCTTCCAAGATGCTAGACGACGTGTAAGCCTTTCTTGAATGTCTCATATATCGTTTATTAGACCGATTATAAAACTAGAAGTCATTTGTATTAGTTAATATACAAACTAAAAATACATATTATATGTTACCGAATGTAAATAAGGACAAGCTTTGTATCAAGTTCTTGAATTTGAGATTTAGATGAGAAAATATAGGTTTTTAACTGATTCCAGTTTCACAGGCACTACAACAACGAGTTCTACGCTCGGGTTGGAGGCGTGAGCAATGCAGACTTGAACAAAATGGAGTTGGAGCTTCTCTTCCTCCTTGATTTCAGAGTTTCAGTGAGTTATAGAGTTTTTGAGAGCTATTGCTTTCACCTTGAAAAAGAAATGCTACTAGACGGTGACGTTTCTTCCCTTCAAGATAATCAACCAATGCAAGCGAGTCTCTCCGTTGCATCCTCTTTATCTTCTTTATATGTTTGATATACATAATTTTATATATTCTTTTAACTGAATGCGCTTGGTTAACTGGAAAAGTTTATCAACTAATTTATGAAAATATGCTTTTCATTTCTTAGAATTTGTCTCAAAATTAAGTTATAAAAATTATTATATACCACCCATTTATGTATACTATACTAGGATTACGATTTATCATCTAAACCAGTTAATTTGAATCGCTGCAATTTTCAAATAAATGAAATCGAGTTTTCTTTCCAACATTTTTTCTCATGTGTTTTTGTGCTTCATGTTCATGCCTCTGTTTTCTTGTTTTCACGTGTAAAATGACACGCCGTGGTTCCTCAACACTCAAACAGCAGCAAACTGAAAACAAATCTTGTTTCCTAAACTTTCTTACTCGACAGATTGTCCTGTGTTTGTCGTGTCAAAAAAATCTCCTCAAGAACCAAAAACCAAAAAAAAGAAGAAAACAAATTCTCCAAGACTAGAACCAAACCGAACCGCACCGTTTCATTTCTTCAACGTTGGAGATCGTACCCATCGCACCCCACGGTATAAACCGTAGTCGCACATGCTAATCTACTGCCACGCGTCCAAAAGACACGTGTCGGATTCGCTGGGTGGATTTTTGCAAGTTGTGTCGTTCTACGGGAAAGTACATTTCTTTCTTCTTCTTCTCTGTCTCTCTTTCTAAAGTCGGGGCTCGACAACAGTGCCCTTCTTTTTCTGGATATCGAAGCCAAGTTCGATTCTCGTGTAAAGCGACGGCGTTTTAAAAAAACTGGATCGGAGGAATAAGGTGAAATAATGGCGGAGTCGTCTTCTTCGTCGCCGTCGCCTACTGAAGAGATCGTCCGGTTAATCAAGCGATTAAGCGCTTACGTTGCGTTCAAGATGTCGAACCTCTTCTCTGCATCGACGATTCGTAATCTGGTTCTCTCTCGATTCCTCTCTCTCTTTACCCCTATTTGTCGTCTCCCCCTTTGCACGATTTCTGTAATTGGATCTGGTCGGATTATGGTTTTCCGATGGCCGGAATCTCTGGGTCCGGGCTTGATTCGGATTAATTCGACTGATCAATTCGGAGATTAGTGGAATTAGTGGCGTAATTGTGTGTGATTTGTGCTTAAAGGAAGTTAGAAAATTTTGAATTTTACCAGAGACTTCAAATCCAGCTTGTGTAGGATCAAATGCGAACTCTAGCAAGTAATTATTCAGTTGAACATCTTCTCTATGTATCGTCCCAATCAAAAAATTGATGAAACTAATCATTCAGCTCAAATTTGGCTGTAATTTGGAAGAAAAAAAGAAAAAGATCCAATTTTTGAGTATCCGATACGGCGAGAATTATGTAGTTTTAATTCGTTTTCGGCTATGATTTGTCATGAAATGTAGGATTCAAGATCTATTGGTGCTATTGCGGGGCTTGCAATCGCTGTGATATTCACATGGAGAGCGATAAGAACACCTGGGGAACGTCAAAGACGGCAGCCCAAACGGAGGATGCATCCAGCTGAAACCTCTACTGCCGCTGCCGCCGCCGCCGCCGCCGCTGCTCAGTCGAATGTGACTTCGATCCCTCCCGAGTTTTCATCGCCTCGTGAGGATACCGCGGCGCAAGATGTCGTTGATCACTTCTTTCAACCTGTAAAAGTAACCTTCTCTTCTTTCTCTACTCTGTTTTTTTTTTTTTTGTTCTTTTAAATTTTATGCTAAAGCATTAACCTTTTTTTCCGCAGCCTACCCTGGGACAACTAGTTAGGCAGAAGCTTAGCGAAGGAAGGAAGGTAACTTTCACGTGAATTTATCTTTTTGGTTATGTTTTTAAGCACTTGAAAACTGCGCATATATGATCCTTGGTGCTCCATTACTGATACACTTGGTGTTTATAGACATGTTCTAATGTATTGAAGCACTTGCTAGGGCCATTATTGTGTTTGAGCTTTCGTCTTTGTCTGATATGTGTATTTTGTAGGTAACATGTCGTCTTCTTGGAGTCATTCTTGAGGAATCAAGTCCAGAAGAACTCCAAGTAGTCATATTTTCTTTTTTGGCTTTTCCTTTATAATATTGCGTGATGCGTCTGTTCCTGACTTTGAGCGAAATTTTATGCAGAAACAAGTAACAGTGAAGTCATCTGTGCTGGAAGTTCTCTTAGAGATCACAAAGTGTTCTGATTTATATCTCATGGAAAGAGTTCTTGACGATGAAACCGAAGTGAGCAAACAACTTCTTTTTCTCCATTCAATTCTCCGTCTCGTTTCATGTTCTAGCATTTCACAGCAGATCACTCGTGTGCATGCAGGCCAAAGTCCTACAGGCTTTAGAGAGTGCGGGTGTTTTCACATCTGGTGGTTTGGTCAAAGATAAGGTACTCAATCAAAGCTTTCTCTCATACAATCTTATCAAAGCATGACTAACCACCCATGCAAGACTTAACAATACTGTGACATGAAAAACTTTTGCAGGTGCTGTTTTGTAGCACAGAGGTCGGAAGAACATCGTTTGTCAGACAGCTAGAGCCTGACTGGCATATCGATACAAACCCAGAAATCAACACACAGCTCTCTGTAAAGTCCTTTCCTTTTTTGTTTTGTTTAGTTATCTTTACGTTCTCTTATCTTGGTTGTAGTTAAAACTGATCTCTCTCTCTCTCTTGTTCGCCTTTGTTTTGCAGAGGTTTATCAAGTATCAGCTTCACGTCTCTGCAGCGAAACCGGAACGGCTGGCTCCAAATGTGTTCACCTCTCAGTCACTAGAACAGTTCTTTGGATGTGCTTCTTAATCGTGATCCTCTCATCTTGTTCTAACAAGAAGCAGGCAGATATGCGTAAATGGTCTCGTTTTCATCATATGGAGTTCCCCTTTTTTTTTTTTTGTATTTTCTCGGAATTATAGTTTGAATATTTATGGAGTTTTTAGAGTATTTCGAGACTTTCCTCTGTGGAAAGTATCGAAAGTTTGTAATTTCTGTATTAGCAAATTTTACTAGAAAGTGAAAACAAAGTCCGTTTATTTTGTCTGCATTTCTTCTTAACTCCTCAGTGAGTTCTTGTAATTTGAAGTTGTAAAACGCTCATAAATACGTTGAGGCAGTTTGGTAAAAAAAAAAAAAAAACTTCATATTTCACCTTTTTGTTTTACTTTCTCGTGCTCAATTTTTCAATTCTCTCCTTCCGGTAAACCGGAGGTGGAGTTGTAAACCGTTAAATCACTACTGGCAGGATTTTTACCATTCACTGCCGGATCATTATAAGAAGATATTAACCGTAAAATCTACGGAGCTAATGCCCAATTTTGCTTAATTAACCTAAAAGATCTCCATATGATTAGTGAAATACACAGCGGACGCGCCGTCACGATCAGAAGTATAGACCGAGCTGAATAATAGTCTGAGAATATCTCCGGCGCTTTAATGGATTCTCTTTGCAAAACCAACGGAAATTCGGGCGATGAAGTCGACGCTCTTCTCGCTCCGCTTCCAGTTCTCCAAGTTCAGGCAATCCTTCCCTCCCTCCCTCTCGCTTGCAGATGAAATTCAGTCTCTGTAAACATGTTCGATTCTAGTTTCTCAGATTGTTTTTATTTTTGTTCAGGAGTATTTCAATCAGCTGATAACAAGTAGAGGATGCAATGGAATTGGAGTAAAACATGATGGCAGCTTCGGAAAATGTAAAATTTTCGCCAAATTTGGATTTCTGGATTCATGTAGATTGAGGATTCTCATATCTGCTGCAATGTTGGTTTTAGATTTCGTAATCTAATCTGTTTAATCTCCATTGGTTAGGTGTCTATGCCAATTCAGAGTTTGAGGAAGACGAACTCATTTTGAAGGATCAGATTCTTGTTGGTATCCAACATTCATCCAACAAGGTGACTTATTCGTTTTGCATATTTGTGTTCTTATGGATTCACTTTTTTTTCTTGCGTGAATCACTTTTCTCCACTTAAATTTGCAGGTGGACTGTTTGGTTTGCAGTTTTTGTTTCCGGTTCGTAGGATCAATCGAGAAACAAATTGGGAGGAAGCTCTATTTCAAGAGTCTAGGCCTCTCTGGTTGTTGCGATGGTGGTCCATCTGGAAGCGGGGAAGATGAAAGCATGAAGCACAATGGCAATGGTGAACAACAATGCGGTGGAAGCAGTTCGAATCATAATCCTCTTCCGCAAGAAGTTGTTAGTTCTCTGATGGACGGTGAAATGGCGCTGCCGCATACTGATAAGTTTCTTTTGCCTTCGCCTCTTTCGTGTCCAGGAGGATGTCAGGAGGCCATCTACTGTAGGTAATTGAGAGTTTTTTATGTCTTGAAATTTACGTTTCCATTATTGTTTGTTCTGCTGTTATTAGTTGTGGTGTTTCAATATGAGGTAGTGAGTCATGCGCAGAGGCAGATTGGGAAAGGTCTCATTCTTTACTTTGCACTGGTGAGAAGTCTGAACCAGTGTCTAGAGATGCGCTTGGAGAGTTTATAAAACATGCTAATGGTAAAATTGTTGTTTAGTCTCTTTGAATCTTGGCTTTTTCTGTCTTGCTGATGAAAGCTTTATTTATATCTTTTCATTTCGTAAATTTCAGAGACTAATGAGATCTTTCTCCTGGCTGCAAAGGTATATCTTGTATCAGCTGTTATGTTTAATTTTAGAGAAGAAAGTGCCGTGGAACTTTTGAAGGCAAAACTAACCTGTTCCTGGATTATGGATTATGGCTAGGTGATTGCCTTTACCGTTCTAAGGTACAAGAAACTGAAAGCAGAACATGTGAACGCACAAGCGAAACAGAGTGTGACAAAGCAGTCGCTACTCTTGGAGGCATGGAAACCAGTATCGATTGGATACAAAAGAAGGTATAAATTGATTGTTGCCATTAGATATTATTGACTAATGAAGAAGAACATGACTTGCTTGCTTTTCTTTCTTTTATCTTTCTTAAATGTGATGGACTGTGATCCCAATCACATACGATTATTCATGTTCTTACATAACAGGCTCCTTATGTGATTATGTGTACGCGGTATATGAATAATGTGCAACTCTATTCCTGTTTTTGGTAGGTGGTGGGACTGTATTGCGTTGCCAGAAGATGTTGATCCCTCTGATGAAGAAGCCTTCAGGATGCAGTTTAAGAATCTTGCATGCACGGTATGTGTTCCATTTCTATCTATATATCGCCTGAAGATTCAGTTTTTGTGTAGAGAGCACAACCGCAGTTGCATCAGCTTTGAAACCTGACTGTTTTGCTAACTGAATTATATATTTTTTTTGTGTTATCTCCAGTCTTTGGAGTTCCTGAAGACAGCAATATTTGACAAAGAATGCGAAGCCCGTATCCGCCTCTTCAGTTTGATATATTATCTGTATTATCGTTTCCTTTGATTTCCATTTTTAATCACAGAAGGTCATTTCCTTGACGCTGAAAGTTTTCTCCCTCGATATCTATGGGAATATCATTGGCATGTTTGAGCTGAATAATCTGTAAGAGTCGCTAAATTTCCTCTATATGTCCTTACAGTACAATGAATTACTCAGAGACGATACTAATATGTTACATCTTTGGCAGAGACTTGGTGGTAGCATCACCAGTAGAGGACTATTTCCTGTACATCGATGATCTTCCAGATGCAGAAAAGGTCTGAAAACAGAATGATACTCTTTTGATCTTTGACACAAATCTATTGACCCTTACCATTTCTTACTTTCGTTATCATAGGAAGCAGCTGAGGAAACCACAAGACCGTTTCTAAATGCTCTTGGTGATGAGTATTCAGACTGTTGCCAAGGTTAGAGATGATGGAAAAGAAAACTTTGTCGCCATAACATAGAAAAGTTACATGTATAATATAACCATGATTACGTCGTTTGTATTTGTGTTAGGAACGGCTTTCTTCCCTCTACAGAGCTGTATAAACCATTCATGTTGCCCTAATGCAAAAGCCTTCAAAAGAGAAGAGGTAAACATTCTCTTGCATCTTCGCGTCCTCTTTATGGTTTACACATTTTACGAGTCTCCCACACTCTCTTTAGGCTGAACTCGATTTCTCCGTGTGGATCTGTTTCTTGTGATTTTGCAGGACAGAGACGGACAAGCAGTTATTATTGCGTCAAGACGCATCAACAAGAACGAAGAGGTATTCATCTTTTCTTCTCTTTTCCATTGTAATTCAATGCTTTTACATGTAATAAAAGATGGCTTTTCCATATGAAAACAGGTAACGATTTCTTACATAGACGAGGAGCTTCCGTACAAAGAGAGGCAAGCGTTACTTGCAGACTACGGTTTCATCTGCAACTGCCCTAAATGTCTGCAAGATTCATCACTTGCTTAACTTGAGATTTTGAAGCCTAAGTTGTTCTTTCATAAAATCAGAAATGTTCAATTTTGCCTATTTGAGACATATATGATCAGTGATTACTGGTATTGGAAATAAATCATGCGGTAGTGGATTTTTCTCGATAGTTTAAGGACGTCCAATTTTTTGTTCTCTTTGGACGAGTATTGTGAGAGTTCTTACAACTTCATGTTAACGTTCTCCACTTTTACTGTGAGAAAGGAAAAACGCAACAAGAAATAATTGAATTGAATTTTTGTTTAGAAGAAAAACAAAATACAGTATGTGGTGTCTAATTTTCGTTATCAAAATTTTGGGTTTCAAAGTAGATCTGTTGAGGAAAGCCATTCCTAGAGACAGAAACATCAATAAAATCATTCAAGTGAAGAAAGTCAGTCGGGATATCAATAATATACATATTTTTACCAAAAAAAATTGCTCAGCTTGTTTTGATCAAATACATATTTTACATTTTTTTGAACAAAGGTTGGGTTATACATTTTATCAAGGTGAATGAACTTTTCATACATTTGATTTAATATCAAACACAATTGAACAAAATGAAAAGTTCAATTGATTGGTTTATTGATTTTATAACTTTATTAATTTTAACTTTATTGAGTTTAAACAAATTTGCAAGGTGAATGAACTTTTCATTTTGTTCAAAAAAAATGAAAAGTTCATTCACATTTGTTTTGATAATATATCATACATATCATACCATTTTTTGTTCATTCACATTTAATATACATTTTATCAAGGTGAATGAACTTTTCATTTTGTTCAATTTTGTTTGATATAATGATACTTGTCTTGTAATTTGTTGCAAACTGCTATATTTTACTTCTATGTTTTATAACTTTATTGATTTTAAACAAATTTGCAAGGTGGATGAAAAAAATTCAAACACATTTGTTTTGATAATATATGACCACCACGACCACTTCTCTGTCAAGATAATTCCATAAATGATCACTAATCTTTCAAGAATAACAATTTCTTTATTTATCCACAATAAAAAATGACAAGTGCATTGTTTGGGCAACTTCTTCACCGATGTCTCTTGTCTTTCCTCCGGCGGTTTGAGAACCTTTGCAATCTCTTGAGCGCCCACTCCTACCATCTTCTTCCAGTCAAATGTGGCAAGACCTTCACCACCAATCTCTCTCATCTTCCTCCAATCGAACTTGTCATCCACATTGGTCCAATCGAACTTGGCAACATCTTTTTTCATCTCTTTGGAAACAGCCGCAAGAAAATTCCCGAAAACTCTTTTCATCGCCATTTTTTTTATTTTTTGTTGCTTTGAGTGAGTTTAGAGGTTTAAGAACATGACAAAAAGTTGACAAAGCAAAGCTGGAGTATATGTAGAAGATTGGAAACTCACTCTGTTTCTCTCTCTGTTCTCTCGACGTCGACGTAGCTCTCTCTCTGTTCTTTCGACACTTGTCGTAATGAATTTCAAAATTTCTTTTCTTTATTCGGTTTAAACTCTCAATAAAATGCTCAGAATTGTTAAATTGGTTTCTTATGTTGTTTATTAACCCTTATGTTGGGATTTCGAGTTTCGGTTGGGTTTTTTGGGTTTCGGATTTAGACATATATATAGAAAGCGATTGGGTATTTGTAAATTTCGGTTTGCTTTTCGGGCAAATCAAGTCATTCGTGTATAGAATTTTTCTCGATGGACGAGTGTCATTGTGAGAGCTTTTGACAACAATTCTCCATTTTTATTGTGAGAAAGGAAAATGTAACAAGAATAATGGAATTGAATTTTGTTAAGAAGAAAACCAAATTATGTCGTGTCTAATTCTCGCTATAAAATCATTTTTGGCCAATCTATTTTCTGTGGGTTTTTGAGTTGATAAATATCTGGTTCTGTTAAGAGAAGATCTTGTTAAATAATAACCACTTCAAAATAAACCTCAATGAAACCATCAAAGTGAAGAAAGTCAGTCGGGCTATCAATAATATTACTAAGCTTGTTTTCTTTAATCACATGTAAGGTGTAACAACTAACAACTATGGTTAAACTATCATGGTATAGAAGAAATTCTCAACATCGCAACTACAAGGAGAAAGTAGGAGAAAGCTTTTTGTCAAGGCTTCAATAAGGCAAAACATTTGAATATTGTATGACAGAAAGAAATTCAGAATTGACTAGTCTTGTAACAGTAGAAAACATAGAGTCGATGAATGAAAAGGAGATGATGCAAAGGAATAAATAAGGTATTTCAAAAAGGATTAAACTTACTAATCTCGGCCTTAGTTGATTTGCACCACACTTGGAACATAAGAGCACACAAGGGAGCGACAATACCGCAAAACTCCAAGGTTCGCAGGTTCTCCGATATCCACTTTTCTCAAGCATCCCTTCTCTCCTATGATGTGAGCTATGCTGCGTTCAAAAACCACAGCGACTTTCTTCTCTTGGTCAATGAAGAAACACCCAAAACTATGTAATCTTAAGCCAGAGATATCAACTTTCAAGAACTTCTTCCACCGGATCGGATTGGGCTCATCAATCTTAGTTGTCACCCATATCTCTATCACAGGTAGCTTCAGGGGTTCAAATAACACGGCAAGCTGCTCTTCTCTAACACAGGATAGAGTCACAGAATGTAAAGGATGAGAGTGAAACGGCAGGCTATGAAATGGTCCAAATCTCTCTCTTGCAAAATCAAAACACACTAGATAAACATTTTGTCCTTTAGCAAGAAAGTAAGCATTTCCCTTCAATGGCACACCATATGGATGAAACCTAATATTCCAAAAGGAACGTCTGATATCGAGAACCTTCCATGAGTTCGATTCGAAATCGAAGATCTCGTACCCGTAAACGTTTTTCACGAACTGGAAATGATTGAAAAACCTCAAGATCCTGTGGTTACGCTTCTTCTTGTCGTCCACGTATCCGAGAGCATACGTGATGTCGGATATTTGGTAAGACTTGATGGGTTCGATCCATTTGGTTTGTCCCAAGTACGGGTTCCAAACCACGACTCTGTCCTCCTTGGTGACGCAGCATAACAATAGACCATCGCAATGAAAGACTTTAGATATCTCGGCTTGGTTAAAGAAATGACGTACCTCCTTGATAAATGGATCCACAAACTCTTCACTTTCTTCGCTGAGGTCTCCATGGAGACTGAATCTCATTGAACAAAGCCTATGCTCCTTCGTCAAGAAGCCTATAAACTGCTGTTTTGTTTCTGTTTTGCATAGAATATCGTTTTTGGATAAATGGTTCCATTCGTTGCTGGTTGATCTCACTGCTCCTAGAGAAGTTATCGGAAGCTTATAGAGTATCTCTTCTACCAAATCATGCGAAAGGTCGGATATTGTCGCCATTTGTTTTCAAAGAGAATTTAGGGTTTTTACTTTCACACCTTGCCTACTCTTTGACGATTTTATACAAGTGATATACGTCAGATAATATATGTCATTTATTATTGATTGATAACAAAAAAAACGAATATTCTATTTTATACAATATACAGTTTTCTAAATTTAAACTAGTTTATATACGTAACATCGGTATTAAAAAGGTCATTTTAGTAACGTTTTCGGTGTTTATGTTCTTCTCTCTTATATACAGACCTTAACTAAAATGACCGAAAACAAGCTATTGAAAAGCTAGGGTTCTTATCTACAATAGCTTGTTTCAAGTACCGCTCAATTTGTGTGGGAAGGGTTCCATCTATAATTCGGGATATAGCATTTGCACGATACATATCAATCTTGCTGTTCATGTCCTTCATCAGGGAGATTGTTACAATAATGACCTACCAAAAAAAGATGCAATACAAAATCCTTAGTGATTCACCTGCGAGCACCTTCTACGATCAAGC
>OVBJ01002548.1:0-17134 GCA_900406535.1 Noccaea bulbosa
TTTTAATCCTAGTGTTGTACTGCTGATATTGGTGCTAAGTGTTACAGGAAGCCAAGCAGGAGCTCTGGGTCTCTAAACCACTTTAATCTGGTTGTTCCTAATCCGGTTTGGTTTAAGTGGTTTCTTAATGCAGTGAGATATAAAGGAAAGGAAGAGGGAATATCCAGTCTTTCGAAAAACCCTAATCTCCATCTCTCTCCATAAGCGATTGAAGCATCCGACTCTGATTCAATGGTGTTTGAAACACGCAAAGGCTGATGCTCAGTGGGGATATCCTGATATCATCATCGAATGAGGTTTCAAACCCACTGTTGTAGGTTTGGGGAGTTATATGCGATCAGCAGTTGTTAAATTCTAAACAGCCCTGCCTGAATCAAGTGACGACAATGTCAAGGTCTAAGTGAGGAAATAAGGAAGCTTGAAGCAGACGCAGACTCTGTCAGTATGAAAACTTTAGTCCAACTGTTCACGGCGGGTGAGAGGGCTGAGTAGTCAGAGATCTACTCCTCTGGGATGACTCCATGTTTTGCTGCCTTAGTCATCATTGCATCTCACAGGCTTACATTAAGTGGGAAGAGGCAAAGAAGAAGATTGAGACGAAGACGTCTGAACCTCAGACTAAGCCTAATGTAGTGACTACATCAGCGTCTACATCAGCAAGGTAAGTTGCCCTTCTGTACAAGGTATTTCAATCTGATTATCCATCTTGTGTTTTTAACTTGTGTGTGCTCACAAGCAGGGGGAGAACAGGATGTACCAGAGAATTGAAACTAGGATCCAAGCTAGAATTGTGGGGGAGACAATATTGTTTTCGACTAATTGTTTCTAATTGCTCTGTTTCGTTTTGATTTAGATCTATAATTCTGGGGGAGTTGAGAGTTTTCATTTGGATTTAACTCTTTTCTTTTGATTTTTTTTTAAACTCATAACTCCACGTTCTGAATGGTGCTTAATATTTATATGATTAGTGTTGAAGTATTCAGAACATCCTAGTATTCTGGTTATCTCTGGTATGTGCATTGCGGATTTGAGTTTTACAGGTGCTTGAGAGACACAAAGCTAAAAAGGGGGAGATTGAAGATGCAGCTGGATTGACGCAGATCGTGAATCAGTCAGGAAGTGCATCAGGACGTGCGGACGGACTTGTAGCGGAGCTAAGTGGAACTTAACGGAGCTAAAGGAGAGTTGCTGAGCTTGATGCGAGCTTGTAGCGGATTAGGACGAATCCAGAAGAGGCGGTAGCTGAGCTGGATGAAGAGTATTAGAGCTATCAAGCAAGTAGGAATATTTTCTTTTCCTAGAGAAAAATAAGAAAAGAATATTATCTTGGAGATTTGGAGTGATCACCAAGGCAGAAATCTTGTAGGGTTTAGCGGCACGCCTGTTGTGGATAAATAGGGTGCCTTGGCTGCTTGTAGGCGGCTATCACAAACTTGAGAGCTTTAGACTTTGGGTTTAGATTTCTTGTAAGAAAGCTAGGACAAAGGGGTTAGGGCTTGAGAGGTTCGAAGATCGTGGATAGATCTGAGAACGTGAGAGTTACTAGAACTACAAGTCAAGAGAGATCGTGGATAGATCTGAGTTGAGCTTGTAGAGTTTCGTTTAAGCATATACTTTTAAGTTATCTTAAAGAAAGTTTCTAGTAATATATTTTCTTTGTAGAGAAAACCCCGTTCCAGTTTGTGATCTACTACTGCATCAGTAGCCCTTGGTTTTTCAAAAATCACTCTCTCCAAACCATGACTTAGTATACTTTCCAGAGCCCATGTTAACCCTCGGAAGTTACACTCCAATCTGCTTTCCACATTCACATTATAGTTGGAAATCCCATTTTAATAGCATGGAATGAAAATGCAGATGAATGCATATTTAAAGAAAGCATAGCTAAGTAAACCTAGCTATGCGTACAAGATAAGATGGCATATGAAAAGAAGAAACCTAGCTCTCTTAAAGTCTTTTTCGAAATTTATAAATATTCGTATAATTTACTTAATAAAAACAATAATGCTAAAATGAAAATAAATAAGACAACAAGTTCATTGATTGAAGCTAACAAACTGCTTCATCTCGCCGCATCAGATCAGGGACACCTAAGAGAATTTAAATCAGACTATCTTCTGCACGTGCCTTTGGTCCTCCCTTAAATTCTCTAACCTGAAGACTCCTCCTCTGAATTTTGTTCGTTTTGTTTTTTCGAACCACTTGTCACATTAATCCCTGAAAAAACATTGAACTGGACCTTACCATAAGTCCACAACAGTACAATTTTCATCATATTTTTGTTTTTCTGAAATATGAACACGAATTTTCCATTTCAAGTCTCAGATAGCTAATTTTTCAGAAATAGCTTCAAAAGTTTTCCATTTTAAGTCTCTGAAATTTACATTTTTTCCTGGATTTTTCCATCATGATCCAGAAATGGAACAAAACTGGTGAATTAAAAACTTACAACTAAATAAAAATGAAAACTAAAACCTAACCAATTAATGAAGCGAAATCTGAGAGTTAATCAAATCACCTCCTAACAATCCAATCCCAATTCCTTTTTTTTTTTTTTTTTTTTTTTGANTCAGAATATTGTCTCATCATAGAGAGTTCTGATCCGACCCGATTACCCGACACAACCGGTTCTAGAAAACGGTTCACAATGGACGATCCTCTGTTTCTGTATTCACACATCCTCTGTTCCTTTCAATGTGTCGTACTCGTACCGTTACTTCCAGTACTCCGCCGCACCACCTGATCACTATCCTCCACGTCACCATCACCATCTTCATCTTCATCTTCATCGTGGGCACAGGTACAACTTTTTTCCGCCGGCGTCGCCAAGTAAGTTGGTTTCACATCTCCAGCCATAATCACCAAAAACTTCTCCGGCAAAGCTACAGGCTTCATCTCCTTTTCTGGTTTCACATCTCCAGCTTCAAGATCTCTCTCTCTGCTCTGGTTTTCCTCACCGTCGAGATAACCGGAGAGACGCCAGTAAGAGCAAGCGAGGATTAGAAGAGCAAAAGCGATGAGACCAAGCATCGCCGCTAAACCACCGAAGAGATAAGGAACCGGTGAATGCCACGGCGAGTGAGGTCCTCCCATTGATGTTCTGTTTCCGTCGACGTGTTCTCTCGGAGGGTAATATTGTCTTCCTTCCATTGTTTTGAGACTGAAGGAAAGAAAGAGAGAGAGAGATATGTAAATTTTTTTTTTTTTTTTTAAGAAAATATTTTGGTGAGAGGAGAAGATGTGTGACGAAGGGATTTATAGAAGAGAGCAAGCGAATTAACGTTATGGATTGTGTGTGACGTATAATTCATTTTATTATTTAGCGTATGAGATTCTTTATGGTTCATTATTTTTATTATTTTCTTGTAGTATCTTCATATTTTGTAATGAGCCAGCTGTTGTCACATAAAAGAAAGTAATGAGCGAGTTAGAAAAAAAAGTTTATGTTTATCAATTATCATTAATGATCATATGGAGTCGTGACGTGATGACATAATGCTATCTATGTATATTTTGTGCCGTTTGCTAAAGTAATTGAGATGAGGTATCCAAACGGATTAACTACCGTAAATTTGTACATATGTACTATATTACAAATTAAGATAATTTTCTACGAATTCCAAACATTTAGGATCAAATAAGTTTTCCTATAAAAATAAATAAATGTATCAGCAAAATCATTTTCTATGAATTCCAAACATTTAAGATCAAATAAGTTTTCCTATAAAAAGAAATAAATGTATCAGCAAAACACTCTTAATCGAGTAAACTGAGTAGTTAAACTTTTATCCCCCAAATAAAGTATTTGTGGCATTTTCGGTTGTTTATATTCTAAAACATTTATGGTTTCTATGACCAACTATTTTACCAGTCACCATTTAGATTTTTAGTCCTACAATCAGTTACAGAACCTAAAATAAGTAAATAACTCACTTCTCAAATGCTTTTATAGAGTCAAGATTTAACCCTTTTTTTTCACTTCACATCTATAATTATCAACCGGCCAAAATATTTACTTATAATTTTTCCATCAACAATTTTGCAGTCATATTCGCAACCAATCAATCTTTAAAAATGTGGTTATGTCCTTCTCTTCTCTCATGCGTAACAGAAAATCCTTGTAGAGCTAAAAACGTAGATTATAAGTTTATGCGTATAGATAAGGTTATCTGTGTATATATACTGATATACATATAGCGAGACGTGTAAATATGAATCTGCGATTGGTTAGTTAGGTGATCAGTTGGGACCCAAATTAAGGTGGTGTATTTCTTAATTAATATTCCTTACTACTTTTAAGCTTAATCAGTGGATGGGTTCGGAAAATATCTTCGATTCAATCATACTTTGAGGATAAACAATGGAATTGTGATATCAGTAATCATTAATTGTAACACTTAAACATTGTTTTAGATAATTAACAACCATTCATATAGTGTCGAATCCACTCAAATACCCTGGAATAAAATATTGCATGGCTTTATGAGAATATATATTTGGTTATGTTATGTTCCAATAGTCTCAGTGACAAGCAGCTTAAGATCAACATCTACATTGTTTTTTTTGTTTTTTTTCTTCTAATTTACAGCGGGGAAGTAAAACATGTAACACGGGTCTTGAAATTGATGAATTTTAATTAGAAGAATTAAAAAAACTAATGATTGATGAAAGATAATTAATACAGAACCCTCTGAGGGAGAGAGAGTATTTAAGAGGCAATAAAGGAAACTAAGACAAGGACAAGAGACTGACCGAAAACGGTTCCTTTAAAGCCGCTAAAATTAGGCGAGCGATGCAAACGTGAAGGGGATAGCCGCAAACGTGATAACCGTTAACGCCAAACAAATAAAGTGAACGTTACCTAAAAAAACTTAAAATACATGTTTGTTTATTTTTTCTTACTTTGAGTTCGAGCATATATTAATAACCAGCATTATAATGCAGCTCGAACACCATGGTTTTTATATCAATGGATTATATGAGGCTTACGTAATTCTGGAAAACAAGGGTTACAAGACACATATACGCGACGTAAGATTACATTTATTTTCTTCAATTATTATGATTGTAGTACCTGAAAATGAACCGATCTAGTCTAACTGCAAAAAATCATCTGAAAACTAATTAAAACCGTTACAAAAAGACACTAGAGTTAAACCTTTTAATGTTTAAAAACTTGAATTGAAAATCTATCTTAAAAAGAGCTGTAATTTATTCTACTTATCATGATAATCATCCAATTCTGTTTCCTGATATTTCTTTTAGATATCACGTGGAAACATAAGTCTTTCGGAAACTGAAAATAGAACAAAATTCTTTATTAATGAAACAAACAGACGGTACGTAGCCCACCCACCACCATAATATGCTTTAACAAGTGACTATCGATTTGATGATTTAAAAAAATCCACTATGCACCAAAATCATCATTCTAATAATATATTCCCTCTATTTCATAATAAATATTATTTTGAAAAAATAAATGTATTTGGATGTATTTTGAATTTATACCAATAAATATTAGAGGGATATAAAGAATAAACATATCTAGAAAAGGAAAAGTGGAAACCTCCAATGGAAAAAGCTGGAAATACTTACTAAACCATATCCCTGAGGCCTCAATGATCTCATCAAATGCCAAAAGAACTTGAAAAATACAAATGAGATAACTAAAAGGGTCCCCCACATTTTTTTGACAGTCTATTTGGATCAAAGTTTCTTTGGTCAAGTTCCTATCATTTGCTTTTTCCTGTTTAGTCAAACACATTGAGAAAACGATTAGAACAATCGAAAATATCACAATTCACTCTTTTTGCTGTTCATAATTTTTCCCATAATTTGTTTCACTCGAAAAAAGATAGCGTTCAAACTTTTACGCAACTCGTTTTAAGACATCGGAGAACAATTGAAACTTTCAAAATATCTGAAGCAGCATAGTCAGCTATTTCAAATTCTTATCAAAATTGTCCAAAATAAATCACAGAAGTCTTGTCCAAAATAAATCACAGAAGTCTTGTCAGTCGCCGCAAGCTTTTTGCGGTTTTCTATATTTTTGAGGTAATTGGCCAAGAGTTCACTCTCTCTTTCCTTCACATAACCGAAACCATGTGAACAACACTAAACATTTGGTCCTCCAAACTCGATCAATCCCTAGCTAGACTACCTTTATTTCGTCTTTGCTTGAGAAAATCTCCAAACTATTTTATCAAAAAAAAATCTCCAAGCTACTTTCTGTATATTCTTTTGTAGATTTTTTTTTTGTTTTGTTTATGGTAAATCATTAGTCTATACAGGTGATATATTTTTTGATTTTTTTTTTTTTTCGACAAAGTAATTAATACTTGTGTTTGTTATTGCGGATGTTTCAAATGGAAACTAACATCCAACATTTTTCAAAGATTAGTATAGTTTTGGTTCTAGATAAAAAACAAAGGTAAGCCATTCATCTTCTCGAGGTATCCTGGCAATGCAAAAATTTCTGAGGAATATTTGTTATGTTTATTCTTGTCGCCTAACGAAATTCGTACTATTCGCATGAATAAATATGTAACAGAATAATGATTTGTTGGAAATATTTGAATAAATAATTGATAATAAGGGGTCCATTTCTCAGCGTCAGTTTCCACTCAGAGGTACACGTCAAGGACAAACGAGAATTCCATCATTTCCAATCACTTGCGTTCCCTTTTTTTATCACTTACGTACGTCCTGATTTCCACATTATTATTCTTTTCATTTTATTTTATCATGAGTGATACAAATCCATAATATATTTAATGAATCCACTAACACTGTGTGGTGTGTTGATAATCTTCTACGGTTTATAATTGAATATAGGAATGGAACAATTATTTATTAAGCAAACAATGTTCTGACAAAGATTCCAACCAAATCCCACTCTTTCATTAATCTATTGCGATTAAGTTAAACTCTCATTTTCATTAATAATTTAATTATATATACGTTGATTCTTTAAAGTAAAATCCATGGATTTGGATCCGACGGGTGCATTATCCCAATTATATTAACAGTAATTTGGAACATTCTTAAGCATATAAATAATTAAAACAGGATATAAATAAGCATAGTATATAAAACTAGTAAATAATTATGTGATCCGGATCTATTCCCTATAAAACTAGTAAATAATTATGTGATCCGGATCTATTCCCTAACATGAGTTTCTTAAGTGTTCGCCTATTTATTGTGTTTATGCATGAATCTATGTATATGGGAGTCTAACCATCATTAAACAGGCAAGTTTGAAGCGTAGATAATATAGAAAACTTGGGAATATACAGAGATTCAAAATCAATTTAATGGTACTGGCTTAAGTACGAATTTACGATCATCATAATACATACTGTATAACTTTGGGGATTAATACTTTGGGTGAATAATACTTTGGCGTAGAGAATATTGGTAATGAAAAAGAAAAAAAGAGTAGGGAGCTGCTGCTGGCTCTCAAGAAAAGAATAGAAGATGTGTAAAAGTATGCCGTTTATTAATAGAAAACAAAAAGATGAAAAAGCATGTTCTTCTTTTGAGAGATGGTTGTACAATTATTATGGGAGACATGAAACGTAGTCCCACGTCTTAATAATTTCATTTCAATCTTTTTGGAACAGTATAATTTTGACCCCCACATCTAATAAGATAACACTATAATACTACTTCCAAAACTCACAATTTATAATCTTTTTATATTCCTATATGATAAGAAATTGTTGAATTTTTTTATTATTTCTGCCAATCGGTTAATTTAACACTATAATTCGACACACAATTTTAAAGCTTCCCTTTGTTAAAGAAAAAAAAATTTAAAGTCGAACAAGGACTAAAAGAGAAGAGGATAAAACAAAAGTAATTAAAGAGAGTCAAATAAAATAAAAAGCAAAGCCGATATAAAGCTAAGTTTATATTTTGGTTTTCGCTTTTTAGTTAGTAATTTATTTCAGTTTATCAATATATATTTCGTGACTTTCTCTATACGAAAATTGATTGAGATACAATTGACGTGTAGAAATCGAAAGCGTTAACTAGCAAATTCCGTGATTGTCTTAGCATTTTTATTAGTTTGGTCCATCGAAGCTCACTTTAACATTTTCATTCAAAACTTTGTAACGATTTTGAAATAGGCCAATATACGGATTTTTTTCCTTGATAACAATCTCAATAATTCAGTATGCGTCAATATTATACTATGTAATTTAATATTTGGTACGTTATGCTAATGTGTTCATATAAAGCTATGGGCTTATGACATACATAGTACTTTGCAAATTGTAATCCTTCTTATATTTTCATTTTTACGTCGTAAATATATATGATATGCAGCATCAAGACTCAAACTTTTACTGTCCGATATCGGCTCCTACAAACCAGTAAAGAGTGATATTCAACTAGTATTAAATTTAGGATTTTTTTGTAGCCTCTTTTGCAGTCAAAAGACTCAAAATGTGTTTATAATTTTCATGCCCTATGATTGTCCATAAATGACTACCCATCGTCTTATTTGTTTAGATCCAGTTTCAAATTTTTTAATATTTTATAACCCAGTTTCTAAACTTACCCCTAATATTGTAGTGGATTTGGTACTAAGAGACAATGCTGAGAAATGGCAAGTGGTTCGTACGTACTAGTGGCAATTAGTTTATGAAAGTTATAACTCATAGGTCCCAATTATATACCTTCTTCTATGAGTGTCCGTCTACTCATCCTCCACTCCAAAATCTTAGTTACTTCTTGTCTGAAACCAACCTTTTCAATTTGGTCGTTTTTATATCGTAGATAAGTATATACTATTTTATTATGTAATTTGGTGGATGTGGTTATTCACAGTTACAGTGTTGACATATATGATAAGAAGTATAATACAAAAGATCAAGATCAATAATAGTCAATCAATCTCCTTTGACGACCAAAGACTGGTGAGGGACTCTCTTGATGTCAACAAAGGTAGAGTAGTCTTTGTTCATAGGCTGTTTCCATGGCTCTCCATCCATTTGCATAAACACATCTTTCCATTCGCTACCTCTTATCTCTAGCCGTATCGCTGCCGCCTGCACATAGAAACCCATTTCTATATGAATGAGTATTTGATTTGAGAATAAAATCAAAACACTGACGGAAATATTGTCAACCCCTAGTATGATAGGTCGATATCGATGTGATCTAGGTAAGCTCGATATCGCTGTGCTGTATAATTTTTCAGGAGACCTAAAGTCTAGACTTGAGAGCCAAACTAATTAACGTTAATTAACTGTCAACTATAAAGCAAAAAAATATTACATAATTTTTAAAAGTTGATTCGGTTCTAATAGACCGGATTGGTCTACACCAAAAAAGAAGTACTACCTGTGCAATGTGTTTAGCAGAGATGAGTTCAACCATAACGAAAGAAGCATGCCATCCTTGCTTTAGCCCAAAGATCTCAAGAAGCCCATCATCGGCTTGGGCCTCCACAAAGCCTCTCTGTTACGTACAGGTCAATCAAACGTTAATAATAAGAATAAAAATTAACAAGAAGGATGAAGGGAGAAGAAATGGGTGGTTGTTTTACTTTTTCAAGATAATCTTGTTTGAGATTTCCCCAAGGGTTTCTTCCACTTCCATAGCTATGTAGATTCAATGCAACAACTGCTCTTACACTGTCCCCAAAAATCCAATAAAAACAGAAGTTTAACTAGAAACCCAATTAAGAGGTTGATTATATAATGTGTTCTTGTCTCTAATCTGTAGATACCTTTTGGGAACTGGTACCTTCTCCCACTCGGATGAGTCTAGCTTTTTGATATGCAATGTCATTATGTTCTTGAGACCCCTGAAACCCAAAACACAACAAATCGGTTTAGAACACATTTTGAGGTTGTAACCTGTATGAAATATGTTGTTTTGGTGTTTATAAAAGACCTTAAACCCGGGTCGTTTGTGCAATGCGTCGTGAACCAACCCTGAGAGCAACCGTACCCTGAATATATAATCTGCAACAGCAAAACGTTAGTTTTCTTTCTTAATAATCTAACTCCCAAGAGATTTTGTATATTTACCTTGTTGGCGATAGGGCCATTCGCAAGGTAAGGCTTTTCATTGCGCAAATGATGAAAACCGTAAGCCACTTGAGCATCCATACCTATACTAAAATAATTGTAGAAGACTCCTTCATAGCCATTCATTGATGGAGGCAACTCTCCTTCTATCTCCAAACTCTGCAAGAAATAGAAAAAAAAAGATTATTAATTAATCATAACCCAAAGACTAATTATCAATTTATCACAAAAAAGTGTTTTTTTTTTTTTTTTTTTTTTTTTTTTTTTTTGGGGGGGGGAAAAAAAAAAAAAAANAAATCAAAACCTGGTCAATGGAACATTCTTGTGTGGTCTTAAGAGAATAAGGAGGATCCTCAATTTCACCGGAAGGCATTGTAATCAAAATATTCCAACTGCATCAATCAATAGTTCAACATCAAAACATTAAGTAGAGCTCTCAAGAACAGATTGTTTGTTCATATCATGCTTTTTCGTCGCACTAATTTTACCTATCTAGACGGCTTATTGGAGCAATACTTGCTCTATGAAGTGTTCGTTTTATCGCAGACTTCCACGCAAATGGGAAAGAACCTCCCTTCAAACACCAATAGTATACAACACCTAGCTAGTTAGAACAGAGCTTCTTCATAAAGTTTAAGGTTACAAATAAAATCTCTTTTTTACCCATCCAAAGCTTCTAGAAAGATCATTTCCGGTTCCAAGTGGCATTATAGAAACCGGAGGAACAGGTTGCCGGTTTTGTAAGTTAAGCTCACCGAGACATCCTAAAACCCAACCAACGGTTCCATCTCCACCTGCAACCTGTAATAAGTAATTAAACCAGTGGCAACAAAAAGATTTTCCATATGTTTAACAAATTCTTTTGATTGGATCAGTAAATTAAAAAACTAAAAAAAAAGTACCACAATTCTCATCTTTTCACGAATCTCTTTAGCACATTCGTCTCCTTGTGCTGCTAATGCCTCTAAGCAACCCAAACCGTATCGAATAAACTCGTTAGGCTTCACTTCCGTTAGATCAAACACCTGAAACATTTTTAGAAGATTAAGAAATTCAAAAATTTTAACCTATAATTGTGTGATTTAATCAGAGAGAATGTGTACCTGTTCTTGGCCGATTAGATTTTGGAGGCGTTCTTTGATGAGTGGACCTTGACGACCACCGCTTTTGGGATTAACGAAGACCATCATAGGAACTTCCGGCGAGAGATATCTGTCTGAAGGTGGTGCTACGGAGGTGGAAGCTGCGGTGGAGGAATCGTCTTTACGGAGGATGCAGTCGCGGATTGCGAGTCGGAGATATTTGGGAAGCATAACTCTTTGACGAAGCTCTGACTTAGAGACTCTTATGCTCGCGAGATTAACCAATTGGTAGACTTTCATCGCTCCAAACGAATCGAGCGAAGAATGGCGTGGAATCATCCTCGCCGTCAATGAATCTCCAGTCGACGACGGTGACTCCATCTCTCTCTCTCTCTCTCTTTATAAAGGAAACCCTAAAAAGATGAAAACTTTTGAATCAATCTTAGTTTTTTTTTTTTTTTATGAACGTTTTACAGACGAGGAGGCATGAAAAGATAAGAAGCTTGAATCTCTCTGATCAAGGAAAGACAAAACGAGAAATTAGTTAGCGGAAGAAGAAGAAGGAAGTCCAAAAATTGAAACAGATCCGAGAGGAAAGGTTCTGTTTTTTTTTTTTTTTTTGGTTTTCTTCGACCGTTGAGCTTTTTTTCAGGACAAATTAAATACCTTTATCTCCACGTTAACCACCATTTTTTTGCAGTTTCCCACCAAAACTGGTAGTAATAGAACCTTTCCTATGCTTATATGGGCCCGTTGTTTTGGTAATGGGCTAATACAGGCCCATGTAGAAATAATCTGCAATTGCAAAGAATGGTAATAAATGGCGGATCTGTCACTGTCACCAGCCAACCACAGAAGAAGAGTAAGACTCAAAGTCAACTGAAACTGAAAGTCTGAAACTTTGAGGTAAGATCGAATCTCCTTTTCTATAATTGGGTATTTTTATCCGCTTAATCAAACGTGAGGGCTCTTAGGCTTTTGTAAACTTGTAGTCTTCTCCTTGGAAGCTTGCAACTCCGATTCCCGTTGACTTTCTTTTCTAGGAACTTGATCTGGATAAACTTGGATGTGATTAACCATAATCTTTCCGAAATTTGACTTCATTCTTTGTAGTTAAGCATGATCTTGTATTGATCAGAACAATGCGTAATTATCTTATAAATTCATCTTGCTTGTTTTTTATTTTTATTTTTGAATGAAACTATCTTGTTTGTTTTTTATGTGATGTTGATGGTGTATCTGAGATCGATATCCATGGAGTTTAACCAAGAAATTAGACCAAAATTTGTTGATAGATTATATTTAGCAAAACAAGAACAGTTGATTCTTGGCCTACATGGACTGGTTCTAACAAATTTTTTTTTTTTTTTTTTTTTACTCTGTTCTGCAAAAATGATCTTTATAAATATTTGATATGTGTCATGGTGAGTTTCAGATGTCAGAAACAGATTTCAAAGTGGTGCTAGAGACTTTCACATTCCCTGCTGATTCAGCTCCCTTCAAGAGCTGTCATGCCTCTACCATCGTCGAGGTTAAAGACCACCACAACATGTCTTCTTGCTTAGTCCTTTAGTAGTTTTTAGTGATGATTTGGCGGCCTAAACTTAGAGGTTTTATGTATATATTTTGTGAAAAAAGGTTGAGAAAGATCATTTTCTGGCTGCGTATTTCGGAGGCACCAGGGAAGGAGCGCCTGATGTCAAAATATGGTTGCAGCAATTCAAGGTAGATAGACTCTTCAATAGTTTAAGAGTCTCTGAGATCATAACTATGCGTAATTAAGAAGATTAATCGGAATTCTCAGGATGGTCAATGGAATTCACCGGTTATCGTTGATGAAGAGGCAGGAGTTCCAATGTGGAACCCTGTCTTGTTCAAACTTCCATCTCAAGAGCTCTTATTGTTCTACAAAATCGGCCAGGAGGTTCAAAAGTAAACGTCTCTCAATATAACAGAGGAACTCTTCCTTTTTTTTTTTTTCTATTTCTCTGATCTGTCTAGTTTTTTTTTTTTTTGGTGCATGCAAAGCTTAGATGGAGCGGTTGCATGAAACGATCATATGATAAAGGTAAAACTTGGACTTACAGAGAACAGCTTCCTCCAGGGATTCTCGGACCCATTAAAAACAAGGTTCTTAACAACTTGTGTTATGCAAAATAAAAGACTCAAAAGGTTATATAATCTTTTTTTTTTTTTTTTGTAATTGCTTAGAGAGTTAGCTTTTCTTCCTTGTGTTGTGTCTTCTGTAGCCTATTTTGCTAGAAGACGGGACTCTCCTTTGCGGATCATCTGTTGAAAGTTGGAATTCTTGGGGAGCTTGGATGGAGGTTTCTCTTTAAACGTTTTAATTAAAAGATCAGTTTCTATATCCAACAGATTTTACGCTTAAATATTGTTTGTGTGCGAACAGGTCACTTCAGACGCGGGTAGGTCATGGAAAAAGCAAGGCCCAATATACTGTCAAGGCAAGAGTCTTAGCGTGATCCAACCGGTTCCATACCAAACCGAAGCTGGGACATTACGGGTTTTACTCAGATCATTCACCGGCATTGACAGGATCTGTATCTCTGAATCTTCTGATGGCGGTGAGAATTGGAGTTTTGCAACACCAACAGTTCTTCCAAACCCAAATTCAGGTTTTCTTTCTTGACACCGAAGCAATCCACAACATCATACAATATAGTTTTTGGCTTTAATTAATACGATGAATATATATATATATATATATATATATATATCGACAGGTATTGATGGAGTGAAGCTAAAGGATGGTAGGCTCGTGCTTGCTTACAACACAGACTCGAGAGGTGTGCTCAAAGTAGGAGTTTCACTCGACGACGGTGATGTTTGGACCGATGTTTTAACGTTGGAGGACTCTCCGGGGATGGAGTTTTCGTATCCAGCGGTTATACAGTCTCTCGACGGGAATGTCCACGTCACTTATACATATAACAGGACACAAATTAAGGTAATATAGTTAAGACAGTTGGATGTGATTAAGACAGAGAGGTTAATTATTGAGTTTGGTTTCTTTTGATTTTTCTTATTCAATCACTTTTGAGTGGTCTCTATACGCAGCATGTTGTGCTCAAGACTGCGACAGATATCGATTCAAAGCCCCATACCGGAGGACACGGTGAAGCATGAGGAGGACACGTGGACTTGGGTTTGTACGAACCAACTTTAATTAATTAGCAATTTTGGATCGAGTTTGAGTCTCAAACCATTGATGTGGAGTGTGACATTATTCTTATGGATGACCAAAAATTGTTCTGTTTCTTGTCTTGTAAGTTACGGATTGATCGATTATTGTCTAGTGGATGAATATTTTGAGAAATTTCAAATCATATAAGTTAGAGATTTACTTTACGTATATATTGGGGCTTTGTTGGCGAAAGAGATTCTTTCATTTATGGATGCATGCAAGACTTGTTTTAATAATTGTAGACTATGGTCCAAAAAATAATAATGAAAGGAAATACTTCGTTGTCGGTATAGTTGAGTTGTATTAAATTTGGTTGTGACTTAACAAAAGAAGGAAAATTAGGTGTGATTGATGGAATTCATTTATTTTTGAAAAATGGAAAACAACCATATAAGAGGCAGACCATGTCGATTTCGAATTTTGAATTTCGAAAATATCATAACTATCATTCATGTGTGTTATTGGTACCGTTTACATTACGTATCTTATTTCTGAACAGAGGATCGAGAACGCCATTAGAATATGTATTATCCAATTTCTTCCAGGGAATCGGTTAGCCTAATTAATACTCTTTCCGTTTTATATTAGTTGTCATTCTGACATTTTTTATTTGCAATGTATCTAGATGTATCTGGTTATCATTTGAACTAGATACATTCATATTGTAACATCTCAGTTTATAATAAATGGGAAAAAAGTTAAAAGAGTTGATTTGGCTACCTATGTCATCAAAGTGCACTTACCTTTTCGGTCGAGAGCCCATAAGTAACTCCAGAGTTAAGCGTGCTTGGACTGGAGTAGTGGAAGGATGGGTGACCTTTCGGGAAGTCCTCTGCGAAACCGTGTGAGTTAGAAAAAAAAACACGGGAAAAGGTCGGGTGATGATAGCAGGGATAGTAAATACGTTCTCCGAGCCTCGGGAAAATAACGGACCGACCGTCGGACAAGGGTGGAGTCCACGGGCCGAGAGAGGGCTTGGGTGACTCACCGGGATGGGCGGTCAGGGCGTTACAATTGGTATCAGAGCCGAACCCAGACGTATGTGTGGAGTCGAGTGAGCTCACACAGTAAACCGTCTGGGGGTGACGATCTTGGTACGCAACGGGGACGTTGCGCTCATTGAGTCGGGGTGAATTGTAACATCCTGGGTTGTAATAAATGGGAAAGAGGTTAAAAGAGTTGATTTGGCTACCTATGTCATCAAAGTGCACTTACCTTTTCGGTCGAGAGCCCATAAGTAACTCCAGAGTTAAGCGTGCTTGGACTGGAGTAGTGGAAGGATGGGTGACCTTTCGGGAAGTCCTCTGCGAAACCGTGTGAGTTAGAAAAAAAAACACGGGAAAAGGTCGGGTGATGATAGCAGGGATAGTAAATACGTTCTCCGAGCCTCGGGAAAATAACGGACCGACCGTCGGACAAGGGTGGAGTCCACGGGCCGAGAGAGGGCTTGGGTGACTCACCGGGATGGGCGGTCAGGGCGTTACAATTGGTATCAGAGCCGAACCCAGACGTATGTGTGGAGTCGAGTGAGCTCACACAGTAAACCGTCTGGGGGTGACGATCTTGGTACGCAACGGGGACGTTGCGCTCATTGAGTCGGGGTGAATTGTAACATCCTGGGTTGTAATAAATGGGAAAGAGGTTAAAAGAGTTGATTTGGCTACCTATGTCATCAAAGTGCACTTACCTTTTCGGTCGAGAGCCCATAAGTAACTCCAGAGTTAAGCGTGCTTGGACTGGAGTAGTGGAAGGATGGGTGACCTTTCGGGAAGTCCTCTGCGAAACCGTGTGAGTTAGAAAAAAAACATGGGAAAAGGTCGGGTGATGATTGCAGGGATAGTAAATACGTTCTCCGAGCCTCCGGAAAATAACGGACCGGCCGTCGGACAGGGGTGGGGCCCACGGGCCGAGAGAGGGCGTGGGTGACTCACCGGGATGGGCGGTCGGGGCGTTACACATATATTATCCAGATATATTTTGCCAGAATGACAAGTAATATAAAACAGATGGGAGTACTCACTATGTCCTAAGGCTATCTACAATAGTTTTGTTATTTAACACCTCCGTAAAAAAATATGATTTATTTTTATGTGTCCAAATCAAATAAAACAAATCTCTATTTATAGAATATGAAAAATATAAATTTTGATATATAAAAATATTTATATATTAAATTTAAAGTGAAATAACTTATTTAAACTAGAGGAAAAATAAACCAATAATCTGAACAACCAATACAAACATAATACATTTTTCTATTTATAAACTAATATCTAACATATTTTTCCGACTAACTACAACGCGATATGTGGCAACAGCAGTTCCACCTTTGTTGATTCAACTAGACCTGGACATTTTATCCAAGATCCGTTATCCGATCCGATCCGTCCCAAAAATTAGATATTCAGGATGTCTGGATTCGGATCTGAATATTGGTAAATATATTTTCTAAAGCTTTCAATTAACAAACATTTTTTCATCAAATATTTTATATAAAAATAAAAACTATAAAATCTTATTATATAAAACAGGATGCGCACGACGTGGTTGCGACACGTATGATTTTTATAACCCATAAGATTGCGACATGTGTTTTAATTAATTTTAAAAGTATTAAGATCGTGACATGTGTCATAAAATAAGAAAAATAAAAATAATATTTATATATATAAATAAAGTTGAATCTACTCTATTCTCATGCTGCCACCTCATCAAACTCATACACTAATATTGTGACACATCATCAGTTGATTTGTCTATTTAAATTTATTTCTTTGATTTATTATACATTTTTCTTA
>OVBJ01002549.1:0-17120 GCA_900406535.1 Noccaea bulbosa
TGTTTTCTTTTATTTGTTTTACAATCTTTCTCTTAGCTTGATTTGAATCTATGAATTTACTGTTCAACTGATAGACGTTTGGATTGATACCCTATACACTATATTGATTTGCTGTACACTTGCAGTTGATTAATAGAGAAAACTTAGACCTATCAGACACCGTTTTGCTGGGTGGGCGAGTAAAGACTGAACCTTACGATCCATGCCAAAAAACTTAGATCTTAGGATTAGTTGAATCTCCTTGATCAGAAAGCTGGCTTGTTTTAAAGGTTGGGGAATGGAGCCTAGAATTTCTCTCCCTCCACCAGATGTACATTGTAGCTTGGAAAGTGATATAGCAAATGGTTTTTAGTTTACCATTTAGAGAAGAAGACTGAAGCCAGGTATTATGTGTTCTAAAGTCGACGAGGAGGTTAAAGCTGCGTGAGAATGCAAAGAGGTCCAGATCTCTGAGGAGAAAGGACGTGTGAAGAACAGGCGTCTATTTTTTTTTTTTTTTAATCAGGAGGATAAACATTATTGACTGGTGGTGTCACATTAAGAAACTAAAAACAATGCCATCAAGAAAGCCATAAATATAGAAATATATGTAAGAAATCATAAATGATACATTTATCGAGAACGAAAATAAGAAAGTCGTAAGCCAATTCTAATGATCCAGTTGAGAAAGGCTTGCATTTATCTCTTTTTTGTTCTCTCGATCTTATGGTATAATTATTAACAATTAAGCAAACCCTTTACAAAATCTCCACCTTTTTGATGATAGATAATCAGTGCTAATCAACCAAAACTGAAGAACGAACTTCGTGATTCGCACACACGGAAAAAAACCTAGCTAGATGAAAACGTTATGAGGATTTGTTTTTTTTTTTTTTCCTTTTGACAAAGAAAACGTTATGAGGATTTAAGGGACATATATACTCAGTGTTATGAACGTAATACTCGTAAGCATTGTGGTCGCCGTGGTGTATTCTCTGGCACTCAATTACTTTAACCCGATGGTGTTTTGCGTCTCTGTACCAACACATCACACGAGTACCCACTTCAAGCGGAAGCATCCTCATTTTCCTATTCTTCAACAGATCTGCCTCTGAAATCGCCTGCTATAGGAAGAGAATGAGGTGAAGCCCGTGAAGGCGCAATACTGTCATTCATGACCGGAGGCTCATAATTCGACAACGGTGACGATGCGGCGCCTTAATTTCTGTATTTGCGGACGATCCAATTTATCGGTGAAGTTGGAAACTGTCGGGTGGGTTTTCATTCTTAGTAGAGTAAATAACTGGAGAGATATTACTACAGCCCAAGAGATCTAATTAAGTACCCACAAGCAAGCCAACTCGACGTTTGCAAAGCGGCGCAGCCTAATCAGGCCCGGTCCAATGCATTTTAAGACCCAGAGCTAAAAAAAAAAAAAAAATTGGACCTTTTATTTTTCTTAAATGGAAAAATGTAGACGTTTTTATATAAGAAAAATGTTAAATTAAAATTTTTTGAGCCTTTTATTACACTCTAAAAATGCACCTCTAGCACATGCATAGGGCCGGGCTTGAGCCTAATGCTACAGAATAAGCAAATCATGGCGATTCTGTTCACCTATTAGGTTTGATCAATTCAGTTTATAAAATATATGTAATACAAAACACAATTTAAGAAATCACATACTTTACGCTTGTTATTTGCAATTCTACCGTTTGGAATTCTTAACCTGAACACACCAACAGATTATTGCTTTAAACATAACACATTAAATTAAAAGTTTTTAAACAATTAAGAGAAGAACCTTTAAATGGAAATGGTTGTGTGGCAACTTGAAAATGGCGTTTGCCTTCATCCTCCAAATGCCAATAACACAACGATTATTGGATTAGAATAATAAAGAGCTGTTATTGATTTCTTTTTGGACGTACTAGCCAACAGAGAGAATTTGCCATTTGATGCGTTGTACAGAAAGAATCACGATTTCAAGTGTTCAAACAAACAATTTTTCAGTGATTCGCTTACGTATCATCTTTATATATGTAAAAGAAGCTAGACAGTCGGAAGCAAACACTAAATAAAAAAATGTTCCTATGAATAAAAAACCTGAATATGCATAGTATTTTCTCTCTCTCTCTTTCCTTCTTCTACTGATGCGGCTGGGTTTAGTGCTTCAAACTGATAAATTTATAACCCAACCAAAATGAGCTGCAAGTGCACAGCCATGTTGTAGTCGGGGTTGAACACAAGGAGGAGTGACTTCACTTCAAACCTATGTAGATTGACAAGTAGCTAGAACAGAAAATATGATGTTGTGGTGAACCTAAAATCAAAAGAAACAAAGCAAGTAAGTAAATGATGTTGTGAACAATGAAAGAAAGAATTTAGGCAAAGGAAAATCTTTGGTAGCAAGTAGTGAAATGATGAATGCATTGAGATATCTTCAAAAACAGTCTTGAACTCATAACACTAATGTATAGTCTTTCCACTTTCGTGGCTCCAACCAAAGATGACTACACTTCTAAGTGCTTATGTTGTTTAGCTCGGAAGTCATCCTGTCGCTTGGTCATCAAAGAAACAAACAGGGGTAGCTAGATCATCAACATAAGCTGAATATCGAGCACTAGCAGCCACCACATCGGAGATATGTTGGATCTCATCATTCCTCTCTGAACTTGGTCTCTCAAGCAGCTCCAAACTTGTCATCTACTGTGATAATATATGCACCACTTATTTTGCCGCCAATCCGGTCTTCCACTCCATAATGTAACATATTGCTTTGGACTTCCAATTTGTTCGACAATTTGTGCAAAGTGGTCAGCTCCGCGTCACTCATGTTACATCCGCTGATCAGATCGCCGACGCGCTCACAAAACCACTTCCACAATCGCGGTTCCAAACTCTCTCGGTCAAGATCAGACTCTCCAAAGGTCGTCCATCTTGAGGGGGTGTGTTAGAATATGGAAACTTCAACTCATACTATCATGTCAAATCACCAGTTGATCCTATGAGTTAATGTGTAGTTACTTTTGTATATTCTTATTCCCCTTGTAGAGCAAGCTCATTCTATGTATATAAACAAAGCATTATACATCAATAAGATCATCAAGTTCCATATCTCAATACGGACCCCTTGGGAGAAGGACTCTTATGTGAGCAAAGGACTTAGGCACACCATCAGGCTCCTCTTTAGCTCCATCTTCATCAAAGGTTGGAAGAAAAACCGTGTTGATGTCCTTGAAGACATCTTTATGTTTCAACTCCGAAGGTTTCTTCCTCTCCTTTGGTTTGGGATAGTACTCACTCTTCTTGGGATCTTTAGACAGCACAGCTCCTTTCTTTGGCATGAGAGTGGCTTTCTCCGGTGGTAGATTGACCACACTTGGGGCTGATTTGAAGTTGATGCTTGTGAAGAAGACATCTTGCCGAACATTGCCAAGAGATATGCGGTTTTTCAAGTAATCCATGACTTCACCGGCTGTAGCTAGGAATGGGGTTCCAAGAATCAGTTGATTCCTCTTTCAGCCTTCCCACACCATGATATGAAAGTTAGTAGGGACAAGTCTCTCTCCTATCTCCAGCATTACATCTTCGAGAACTCTATAAGGCTCCATGCTTGATAGATCCACAAACTCAACTCGCACCTTAGGATCTTTAATTTAAATCCCAAATATTTTGCTAGTGCAAGAGACATGAGGTTCACATTGGCTCCAGTATCACATAGGCAATCAGGGAGTTGGTATCCATTGATACAAACTGGGATCAAAATCCTTCTTGGATCTTCTTGTTTAAGCAATGGCTTGTTCTCAAGCCTTCTCTTGTAGGCTCTTCTTGATTCCCATGTGTACCTCTCCGGTTTGTGCCCCTCCTTAGGCTCATCTTCATTTTCTTCTTCTTGAGATGGTATAGAGATCATAGCTAGCTGATCCTCCTGAGATGAAACAACACTACAAAACTTTTGAGGGTTTACCTTATGTTGTTTCTTTGCCGCCTCGGCCGTTTGAGCAATTTGCACCTCTAGCTTCTGGACATGGGTGGATAGAGACCTAAACTTGGTGCTAAGATCACCAAACATGTGATCTAGCTTCTCATAAAGGTTCTTGGTGCAAAGGCTCCATGTACTTCTTTAGCGCCACATCAACCTTTTCTTCTTGTTCAGCTGAAGCAACTCTTTGAAGGTAAGTGAATGGCTGCTTCACTTGATAGATTCTTGGGATAGACATGTTGCTTAAGCTGGTATTGACATCATTGATATGTGTTTTGGCCTCCTTGATAAGCGTTTTGCCCTGGATAGATTTGATCATTTGGATGGCGTTTTCAGTGGCTTGCAGTTCTGTTGGCTTGCAATTCTATTTATATAGGTCGGTTCCTTTGATATCATTTTCCTTTTTTTGTTAGGAAAATCTTGATGTTTATCTTCAACAATTTTCTTATTTGTTGGAGATTTGCTACTGTTTCATTTATTTGAGAATGTTGAATTGATGGGGTTGGGCTTGATGGACTATTATTAATGGAGGGAATTATTTAGAAATGTGATCATTCTTCCTCTAACATTCCACCTCTACTAGAGAAGAAAGAGGGAGAGATAAGAAAGAGAGAGAGAAAGAGAGACAGTCATAACGGTTAAGTTCTTTCTAGAGATTTATAAGGAGGATTATGAAGAAGGGTGATCTCTTATTTATAAAGAGGCGTTCAGATGGAAGATGAAAGATTATAACCAAAAAAGGATTATCCCTTTAACAACAAGAAAACTATAATCCTTGTAGAAAAGGAAATTATATAGGATAGGATAAAATAATGCTATCTTAGGAGAAACTTATTTAGAATCTAATAATGCAAACACGTGATCTTTGGGACTTTTTTTTGGGCTAAAACTAAATAAACGCCCACCGTGGGGCTCGAACCCACGACCACAAGGTTAAGAGCCTTGCGCTCTACCAACTGAGCTAGACGGGCTGGTTATAAATTTTCGGCTTTCAGCTGGTATTTTATCTTTGGTTTAACACTTCCTAGTCCGCGTACGATTTGGTTTCTATATAAACTCCTAACTGTTTTACAAACTGTTTTACTCCGCTGGTATATAATAAGAGAGACTTATAATATTTGTAGGGTTTGAAAAGTTTTTTTTGGCTGTACGTGAAGGTTTACGATGTTGCTCCATAGCAGTTTTAGAGATGGATTTTCATTATCTCTTGGTGTCATTAGTGTTATCAGTTGGACTGTTGCCGAGATACCACAGATAATGACTAATTACAATCAGAAATCCACCGAAGGTCTCTCTATTGCCTTCTTAGCGACGTGGATGCTCGGAGATATCTTCAATCTTCTCGGTTGTTTGATGGAACCAGCTACTCTTCCAACACAATTCTACATGGCACTCGTGTATACATTAGCTACAACAGTTCTCTATGTTCAATCTATATATTATGGCTATATCTACCAGTGGTTAGAGAACAAGAGAAATCATAGAATGGATCTTGATGAAGTGCCCTTGCTACCTGAATATGCGCCTAAGCGTCGTTTTCCCACCAAATCGATGCTATCGGTGGTCTTGGTAGTCTTGTTTATTGCAATATTCGGTCTTGTGATTTTGCTAACTGGGTCAAGAATCAAGAATAAAGATCTTGGAGCAGCAAGAAAGCTTTTTGGAGAATATGACGGCGAAATCGGATTGTTGTTGGGTTGGGGAATGGCCGTGATTTATATGGGAGGAAGGCTTCCACAAATATTTCTGAATATGAGGAGAGGTCATGTTGAAGGATTGAATCCGTTGATGTTCTTCTTTGCATTAGTTGGGAATATGACTTATGTTGCAAGCATACTTTTGAACAGCGTTGAATGGTTAAAAATAGCGCCGAATCTACCATGGCTTGTTGATGCAGGAGGATGTGTCGTGCTTGATTTTCTTATTCTGCTGCAGTTTTACTACTACAAAGACAAAGATTCTGACAAGAAGAAGCTTGAAACTGGAGAAGAAACTGTCTAGGGCTTGGCTACTCCAAAAAGGCCAGTTTTGATCTCATCAGACCAGCAAGTACATGTGGTTCTCTATATATATTCTTTTTTTTATTCTTTTTTTTTTTTTTCAATTTACGTTCAACTTATAATTCTAAAATTTTGATATAAAGATTCTTGTGTACTCTAAAAAAAACAAAGGTGTGCCCATTCCAAAATGCTTATAAATAGATTTCTTCATCACATTAACAAAGGGATAATAATAATAAACAATATAATCATCATCTTTCAAACATTCACTCCTCTTCTAATTTTCATATAATTTCCAGAATATAGTTAAAATCAAATAGTTCGGTGGTATTTTGTTTCATCAACCAAACACGAACTACATGGACTTACATATTTGACGAGTATCTTAAAACAACTTTGCCAATTGCCTAATGGTCAAGCTAGAGCCTGATGATGAATACGCCAATTCTACTTCATTTGATTGTTCTGCTTTGCAAGCGTCAAGTGTGTAAGATCGAATAACATGAACTGGTCATATGCATCTTCTTCTTGTATGTCAGATCCTTTTGAAGAGTTCTTGCTCAATCCCCATTGCGAGAATTGTATATTGGTTCATTATTGGAGAGAACATGATATATTTCTTAGATATCTGACAACTTATTCAACAAACGATGTTTATTTTTTATTTTTTTTTATTATTTTTATGAAGAGGGGCCCAATGGTAAGGAGGGACTCCTACCTGCACCCAGGTCGGGAGTTCAAATCCTGCCGGAGGGAACTACCTCATGATGTCTCTAGACACCTACACGTATATAGGCCCATTGCTTACGGCCCATTTGAATACCCGGAGAGAGGGTCTATCCGTGGGCTGCACCTCCCCCAGGGGATTAGTCTGGACCCATCCATAGGTATGGGATTTACCTCTGAGTTATTAAAAAAAAAAAAAAAAAAAAACAAACGATGTTTAGGTTGATCCTCTTAGAGAAATACCCTAAAATGGACCCAAAAAAATTTGGAAAACCAAAATGGCATTATAATTTTTATGATCAAAATAGCATAAGTAACTTTGTGCTGTTTACCCGAATTAAATATCGGAGGTGATTGGTAAGGGCTGTAGATGCTCTACACAGCTAAAAATATATTTTACAGTCATATTACACACCAATCATGCTTTATATTCAAAAATGAAAGCTACAGCCAAAAATTTGAAAAAGGAAATAAACTAGCTCTGAAAATCAATTTTTCTAGAGCAAATTATTTAGTGATTTGAGAATTCTCTCTCTTCTCTTTCCTTTTATTCTTTTCTATAACAATTTTTTTTCTATATCCAAACTTTTCTGTTTTAATGCTACATATCTAATATTTAATGATACAAAATATACACTAAAAATTCTACAGCACTAAAATCTACAGCCACAACAAAAAAACCTATAGCCTAAAACTTACAGCAAAAAATCCAAATCTACAGCCACAACCAATCAGCCCCATCATGTAAAATTAAAGAAATATGTTTGAGTTTCTTTTTCGAAATTAAAGTTTAGAGTTTTGGGTTTAAGGTATAAATTTTGGGGGGTTTGAATTTATATTTTAGAGTTATTGTAACATCCGTAAACCAAGAAATTAAACTGAATTTTGGGGGTGGTGTCGAACGACACCAGGAGTGTGTTGGCCAACACCATGAGTGTGTCGGTCAACACAGGTTATTGGAAATTGATTTCTGGTTCAATTTAAGTTTTTCGGTTTAGCCGGTTTGGGCGAGAAAGCCAAAATTCGCTGGAATAAAAGAAGCAACCACCTTTCTTTGGCACAATTTTTGAGGTTGAAGTTTGCAGAGCCGAAAAATGGAGTTTTTGGGGAGATTTTCAAAGTTTGGAGCCAGATCGAAGTGTCGATCATCGTTGTGCATCGTTATCTCTCTCTTTTCCCCTTTTCCCCTTTTCAACCTGTTTTAGAGGTGAGTATATGATTGTAAGCTCGCAAAATCTAGATCTATGAATTTGGTTTATTTATGGGTTAATTGTGGTTGAGTTTATGGTTGAAGTTCATGAGATTTATGTGTTATTTGGTGTGTTTTTATGGTGATTTGTGGTAATTGTTGTGTTTTTTGTACTGTTCATTCGTTTTGCTTTCACCATGAGGATTGGGTTTCGAGCGACACCAAGCTGGTGTCGGTCGACACCGAGTGCTGGTTCGGTTGTGGTTTGATTGGTTTAGTGTTGGTTTAATGTAATTAAGTGGTTTGATTAAATTAGTTGGTTAAATATTGGTTTAATGTTGGTTTAATTTAATTAAGTAGTTTAATTAAATTAATTGGTTAAATGTTGGTTTAATATAATTAAGTGGTTTAATTAAATTAGTTGGTTAAATGTTAGTTTAACCGATATTTAATTATTTAATGGTGGATTTAAATAATTAATTAGTGGAAAATAATTTTGGAGAATTATTTAAATATTTTTTGAAATTATTTTAAGTGTTGAAAATTATTAATTAATTATGTAAATTATTTATTAATAAAAGAGAATTAATTATTAATATTGTTAATTATCTAAAAATTGCGTAATTGGCCTGTAGACGGGGGTTGGTTGTCTCACTAAGTATTTATAAAATACTGATGCATCTCCTTCGTATTGTGATGTAGGTAAAAAAAAAAGTGTCATCGCGGAATCGAGGGTGAAGAAAGGGATGATAGTGAATTTGAGTTTATTGTTTTAAGTTGTTTATGCGAATCTGATATTAGGTTGCTAGTTTATTTATTCTGGAATTGAATTGAATATTGTTGGTTGAGTTATTTGATTATTTATTTGAGTTATTGATTCTAATTTTTGATGAGTTGATTATTTAAAATAAATAAAAAAACCTGGTTGTTTCATAACAATTTAAATTTTTGGGTTTAGAAAAAGTTAGTTTTTATTGAATTTTCATTTTAGTCTTATATTTTTTTAATGCTATTTTGGTCCTGCAAATTTTTTTTGGGTCTATTTTGCTAAATTGCCATCTTATTATTTTTTGGGTTCATTTAGGTCAATTGACATAATTTCACAAGTTTATTCAACCATCCTCATTACCTTATTCAACACTTAAAAGTTAAAATGGATCCCCTGATTCAATTAATTTAGTAGAAGAAATTTTTTAAGGAAAAATTTCGATCTTCGGACCGGCTAAGCCATCCAATGAAAATAGGGAATCGGTCTTTTCCGGTTATCAAAACGATACCAAATCGATTCTTTCCGGTTTATAGAACATTGTAATTTGATTTTCTCTACGTTTCCCTTTAAGTATTTGTAAATTATTAAATTTTGAAAATGGAATCTTCTCCCCCTTTTTCCCCCAACGCTCCCAAATCCAGATGAAATAATCAACAACAGAGTGAATCCTTGACTGAAACCCTTACAAATGCAAGATCTCTTCGGATCCGTTCGCCGGTCACTGGTTTTCCGACCTACCGTCGACGATGAGAACCAAGAGAACCATCCTCCTCCGTTTCCTACTCTTCTCGCCGATAAAATCACTACCTGCATCCGCAAATCCAGGGTTTTCGTCAAACCCTACTCACCACCGCCACTTCCTCCTCCTCCTCCTAACGTCGCCGTAACTATAAAACCTCCGATCCGGTGGCGGAGAGGTCAGTTGATTGGTCGCGGCGCCTTCGGTACAGTCTACATGGGTATGAATCTCGATTCTGGAGAGCTTTTCGCCGTCAAACAGGTTAATTAGTTATCCCAATTCTCAATTAGTTTTCGTTAACTAATGGATTTGCAACTAATGGACTCTGCAAGCTAATCTGATGAGCTTAATTCGTTTGATTCGTCACAGAGTCACTCTAATAGTTTACGATTGATCATGGTCACATTTTCGAATTAGGGATTTTTGGCTTTGACTGATCTCGATATGACCTGTTGTTGTACTCATGTTTTGATTGCATTTATTCCGATGTTGATTTTTCTCCTTTTTGTGAAGTTTGATTCCTCTGATAATCTGATGAGGCTTAATTCGTTTGATTCATCACTCTAAAGAGTTTGCGTTTGAATTAGGGCTTTTCTGGCTTTGAATGATCTCGATTTGAGCTGATTTTAGTTGTTTCTACTATTCAGGTTCTGATTGGATCCAATTGTGCGTCCAAAGAAAAAACTCAGGTTCCACAAACAAACCAACCTGTTTCTTGTTCATATTTTCATTTTTTCTCTCGTTATTCTTAGTTATCTCTTTCTCTACAATGGATTCTGCCAAAAAAAAAAAAAAGGCTCATATTCAGGAGCTTGAAGAGGAAGTGAAGCTTCTCAAGAATCACTCCCATCCAAATATAGTTGTAAGCGTTTAAACGCTATTGTCTTCTTGCAATGTTGATAGATCCACATCATCGACTACGTCTTTGTTTTTTTATTCTAACTCAGGTCATTCTTTTGGTTATGGCCTTCAGAGGTATTTAGGAACGGTGAGAGAAGATGAAACTTTGAATATCCTTCTTGAACTTGTTCCTGGTGGATCTCTATCTTCTGTATTGGAGCAATTTGGACCTCTTCCTGAATCTGTAAGTCACACTACTGAGAAAAACTTTTGTTGAAATGTTAGTGGTGCTAATGTCTTTCAGGTGATTGATTTCAGGTTGTTGGGAAATACACGAGACAACTTCTTTTGGGCTTGGAGTACCTTCACAGTCATGCAATTATGCACCGTGACATCAAGGTTATCTACCCTTTTTTTTTGCATTTTACGATAAAGTGTTTGAAGTATTCTCATGTTCTCGCCATTCACATTTCTAGGTTCTTCTTTTCTCAGGGCGCTAATATACTTGTGGATGACGAAGGACGCATTAAACTTGCTGATTTTGGTGCTTCCAAACAGGTAGCAGAGTTGGTAAGTCAACCTCTCAGTCTTTCACTCCTATTTTCAACAAAAACCATTTTTGCTCTGAGTTCTTGCAACATATTCTTCAACATGTAGGCTACTATTTCGGGTGCCAAATCTATGAAAGGGACTCCTTACTGGATGGCTCCTGAAGTTATTCTTCAAACTGGACATAGCTTGTAAGTATTACATCAAACATCTTCGTAATTACGGGGTTACATGCTTCGTAGTCGATTTCATACTTCATGTGGTTATTATATGCAGTTCTGCTGATATTTGGAGCGTAGGGTGCACAGTGATTGAAATGGTAACTGGGAAAGCTCCCTGGAGCGAGCAGTATAAAGAGGTAACGAATCTTGTTATTCACTTGTGTGAATAATCTGTTTCTTGAACTTCGGTGGACATATCTCTTTCTCCAGATTGCTGCTATCTTCCACATTGGGACGACGAAGTCACATCCTCCAATCCCTGAAAATCTCTCCTCTGACGCAGAAGATTTCTTGCTCAAGTGTTTGCAGAAGTATGCTCAAGACTCGTAAAATTTAGTGTCTTCTGTCACTTTTTCTTGCTAGTTGTCTTGTGGATTGATGAAACATCATGTCTTGTTTTCGCAGGGAACCAAATACGCGACCAACCGCTTCTGAGCTGCTTAAGGTGAATAGCCAACAGAGTAAATGGAATCGAATCAAATCACATTTTGTAATTCTTGGAGTCATAACGTTCTTGCTTTTCTTTCACTTGCAGCATCCGTTTGTTACGGGCAAACAAAAGGAGTCTGCTTCTATAGTCATTGTAAGTTCACATAATCCATCTTAGTTTCTCTTAATGCTTTTGAATAAGATATTAAATTGTGTATATTTATTTTGCAGGAAAATTCAAGCATTCCTTTAACATCAGAGTTATCTGACATGAAGAGCTTGTAAGTCCCGAGAGCCAAATCTTATAACCTGAATTTCCGACTTCTGATGATACGTTTCTTTTTTTTCCTGCAGTCAAATGTCTTCATGTGACGATGTAGGAGACATCTGTAACTTGGGTAGTCTCACTTGTCCAGTTGCTTTTCCCGAGAATCCAATCCAAAGTAACAATTTTTCTCGGAAAAATCATAACGACGATGATGACGATGAAGATGATATGTGTTTGATCGACGATGAGAGTTTCTTGACGTATGACGAGAAGAAGAAGAAGGTAATAAGCCTGTGTGTGAGTGTGATTCAACTTCCTCCTCAGCATTTCACATTTCTGAGTAATCAAATCAATTTCGGTTTCGTACCTTGGCAGAGTTGTGATGCCATGAGTGAGACATCGTACTCAGAGGATGAAAACGACCTGACCGAGTCAAAAATCAAATCTTTCTTAGATGAGAAGGTGACGACTACTCATACGCAAATCTTTCATATATCCATCTCAAGAGTTTGCAACAGTTAAACATTATGGTAAAAAAAAACATATTTGATCGTAGGCTACAGATCTAAAGAAGTTACAGACGCCTCTGTATGAAGAATTCTACAACGGTTTGATCACATGCTCTCCCAGCTACATGGAGAGTAGCAGCAATAAACGAGAGGAGACGACGACGCCTCGCGGTTTCTTGAAACTTCCTCCGAAGAGTAAGTCTCCGAGTCGAAGCCATTTCCGTCGTTCGCCTTCTAAAGCAGCAACAGATGCAACGAGCTGTTCCAAGAGCCCAGAAAGCGGTTGCGGCTCGAGTGTGGCGGCCAAGAATATCAATACAAATGATGAAGATGAATCAAGCAGCCAGAGGTAAAGCATTCAAACAGGAATTCAACGGTTTAGATTCGGTTTCTGTTATTCGTTACCGTTGACTGTGTAATTTGGTTGTTTTTTTCTGGGGATTTGCAGTGTTGCATTAACAGAGATTGAGAGGAAGTGGAAGGAAGAGCTTGATCAAGAACTTGAAAGAAAGCGAAGAGGTAACTGATTAACTGATCTAAGTGGTAATCTCATTTCTAGATCACATTTTAAATGTTACGCAAAATCAATTGCAGAGATTACGCGGCAAGCAGGGATGGGGTCATCGCCAAGAGACAGAAGCTTGAGCAGACATAGAGAGAAGTCGAGATTTGCATCTCCAAGCAAATGATGATATGTACAAAAATTTTGCACTTTTGCTTTTCTCTCAAGGCTCGTACTGGTTCTAAAGGTTTGGGTTTTGGATCTTTAGATTAGCTCAACTAGTATATATGATATACATATAAATATATGTGTGCCTCGTATGGATCAACTTGAAGTTTTAATACATATACTCATATGTTGGAACTCTGATTTTGACAAATTGGTTTTAGACCAAATTGAAGTTAATTAGGATCTTTTGTGTTGGATTTACTTTACAGAAGAAAGCAAATCCACAATGAAATCTAGGGTTTCTCGACATAGTGACTGATTGTTAAATCTTAATCGTCAAATTAAGGAACCCAAGTTTAACTAATTTCAAACTAATCGTAGGATATCGTAAGTATAAAATGTCCCTTTTATTTGATTTAGTTGTCTTTAGTCGGCTTTATCCATGGTTGTGGTTGCAGAGAAGTAAAAACTTATCACTTCTGAAAAAGTATTCACATTTTAATTTTCATATTTATTCTCAAAGTGACGATCTGATTTTTTTTTTTTTTTTTTGCGGTTGTTGATGTCAAAGTCTTTAAACAAGTCCACATGCTATTACAGGGGGTGGGTTTAAACCGCAATTCGTAGGTATGAGAGCATTTCTCAGGTAATGTGTAAGGCTTATGTTTGGGACGATACTGGAAAGATGTCTCAAGAATTTGAATTGAAAGAAGAACTGATGGTGAGTGTTTCACTGTTTTGATAAATTAGATAACCGGTTTTTCGTTTGATTGTTTGTTTGTGATGAGAGGGAATTATGAAAGAGAAATCTTTTAAGGAATCTTAGCTCGAATATAAGTATTGTTGTGTATCACTGGTGCGTAAAACTAGTATGTGGCCTAATGTTATGAATGCAAGTTATGCAACCAATTACAATGACACAAGTATTTGGTAAAAAAGACTCATTTACAAGCTTTTCACACTTGCTATTTCATAAACGGCTTTGATTATTCTTCTTCCCATGCATTTTAGTTACCACAGTCCTAACATCAAGGGTTTTAAAGATGGACTTCAAGTTCGGGACAATAACATGAAATAGCATTCTCGGTTGGTTCAAATGTTTTTTTCTGGCTATAGCCAGTATTAAAAACAGATGGAATCCGCTTTAATTAATTTTATAAGTCTCACTAACTGAATAAATAAAACTCATCTATATAGATCAAAATACATTAGCTTTCGTATACTGTAACTTATACATTATACTAGTATTATACCCGGTGCTATGCACCGGAAAGTCGTTTTATTGCATTTCTTCCACAACAAAATATTTCTTTTGGTTTCCTATTATTTCTTGGTCTTTTGGTGTTATTATATTGTTATTATATTGATGAGAGATTTTGTTTTTGTTTTTTGGTTTTTTAGTTTCTGCTTTTCTTTGTAATAAGTTGCAGCGCAACATTGTTCATGTTTTTTTTTTTTTTGTAAACCGATATTCTATTTAAAGCAGAAGAAAATGCAAATGTTTACAAGGCTCGAGAGCCCAGTTTTAAGCCCAGATAATACAAAACCAAATACATGAAGACTCACAGTTAAACTTGAACCAATACTGAACCAAGACTAGTTAGGATCGAAGCGAAAAGTTGGGTAGACAACACTAACCGATTTATGGATTTCCATCTTTAGTTTGACGGTGGAGGAAAGAGAACGACGAGAGAGAGTTAACCTTCAAGCATGTGAATTTCCAGCGAACCAATTTTCCAGAAGAGATGAGGCCAGCAGCGAGTTTGAGTCTCTATTCCTCACCAGTTGATCGATTTGACGAATGAGCAGCTCCGGGGATTTGAAATTATTACGGTGGAGTCGAGAGTAACGTTCTGCCCAGATTGTGTATACCGTAGCTTGCCAAGCTATCAAGAGGAGTTTACGCAGTACTCTCGGTCGTGATAGGTTACACAAGTCAGTGATCGATTGATTCCAAGAACGAACCGCCTGATGGGAACAAATCCGACTAACCTTGTTCCGGATCTCCCAACTGAAACTGCAGTCAAAGAGAATGTGGTCCCGAGTCTCTAATCCAGATCCACACAGTAAACAAGAGGGGTCAACCTGCAGTCCCCACTTTAGAAGACGATCTCTCGTCGGACAGCGATCAAGGATAAACAACCAGGTAAGGAAGCTATGTTTGGGGATACGATATTATGCCAAGGGACAATAGGATGGTGATCTCGAATTGCCGAGTATAAAATTCCAGTGGAGTGTTTATCTTTTAGTACGTCGTTAATCCACCATTCATAGCGATCAGGTGAGCTTGTTAGTGTGAGAGAAGATAAGTGTATCTGAACTTGGACTTGCTTTTCTGATCACTCCATAAATTCGCCAGTGTAGTCGATCCTGGAACACCTGACTGTCGAGGTCCTTCAGATCCCAGAAGAACCGGCAAGTTCTTCCATTTCCCAGTATCAGTTTTATCCACGGATAAACTTCATCTCTTGATTTCAGGATTTTGTTTGCCAACCAGGAGAACTTATTGTTTGGCTTTTTTGTCCAAAAGTTTCCAGTCGTATCGGAAAGAATGATCTTTGTGAACCAATCCACCCACGGAGACTCCCTCTTGAAGAATAGCATCCATATCAGCTTGAGAAGGCAAGCCTTATTCCAGCTTTGTAAGTCACGCACCCCTAATCCTCCTTCCTTCTTTGTTTTTGTTACTACCGACCACGCAACTCTGGCCGAATGATGACCTTCGGTTGTTCCTTTCCAAAGGAAAGCACTCGAGAGAGAATTGACCATTTCAATACATCTCTTTGGCAGGACAAAAGACGAACACCAGAAATTGGTTATTCCGGCAATAACTGAGTTGAGAAGCTGCAATCGTTTTTGCAGCGGACGCATTGAAACGACTTTTGACTCTCTGAATTCGCGGCGCACAATCTAATAAGGAGGGTTTCTTCGTGCATAAAGGTAGACCCAGATACCTGACTGGAAAGGACCCATGAGAGATACCTGTGACAGTGATTATCTGATCTATTACAGATTGGTGAAGCCCAGAAGAGAAGAAACTCGTCTTAGGGAGACTAATAGCCAAACCAGACAGGATTTGAAACTCCTTTTGTTCATGTTACTCGAAAATGATATAAATCTTCACATAAAAGGAAAAAACTTACCATTAACCAAGGTTTCTTCATTCATAACGAAATTCTTGTTCGATTTGAGGTCCTTTATTTTTCTAACCAAAAGCTTTTGTTTAATCAAAATAAAGCCCTAATACTTCTTTAAGTGTTTCCATGTGACAATTACATTAAACTTAAAAGACAATTAATTAGTTAACTAAAAGAAACAAATTTGTAATTGGGTTAGACATATCAAAATCCAACATAAATAGTATTTGGGCTAAGTGAAATGAAACATTAAAACATGAAGTCCATTTAGTTATTGAAGTCCAATAATGGTGCCGAAGAAATCTCATCACAATTTCCATCTCACCACCTCTCCGATGCCGAACACAGCGGAGGACGCCGGCGGAGGACCGACTACGACAGGATTATTCTCCGTTTTCTACTTCGACGAACTCCGTTTCAGCTATTTCGAGTGCTCATCAATGGCTTCACGATGGATCTCTGCGTCATCGACGCCTCCGCTTCGTCGGCTCCTTCCCTCTCCAAGGTCGAGGCTGGCGAAGAAGATGAAGAAGGAGTTGCTGATGGGAATAATGGTGTAGATAATCAACCAAGGGTTTACAATTTGGTTGAAGAAGAAGAAGAAGGATCCTCGGAGTCTGTAAAGAGGAAGAGGGATAAAAAGAAGAAGCCAAAGAGGGGATCGTCAGTGGTCAGCATCAAGAAACATGTTTACACTAATAAAGTTCGTTTGTCAAAATGTCAAAAACTCACATTTTATTCTGTCTCACATAGCGAGCATACGACCTGAAAAAAAAACAAAAACAAATGAAGACCAAAAATGTTATCACAGTGCACAAACAGAATCAGATTGTTCAGAAGCCAGCAGATGCTGATGTATTAAAAACCTTTGAAACGTGGGGAGCAAGTGGGCCAGTGGTTGGCATTACACCTCTGCTACCATCACGTCTGGAGTTCGACTCCACCTTCCTCCATTTGTGGGGATTATTTCTTCATTCGGAGGAAATGGATCCGTGGGCCGGCCTGTTNAAAACTTTGAAACTTCATGTCCAGAAGGATCATGTCTATGAAGATGTTCAGTTTTAAGATAATCATGTTGAAACAAACAAACACATTAGTTCTATGTAATCT
>OVBJ01002550.1:0-17118 GCA_900406535.1 Noccaea bulbosa
TATCAATTTATTCTAATTTAAATATTAAATTTTGTTAATTTAATATCAATAATGAAAATGAAATCTTAAATTGGTATCATTTGTATATAAAAAATTGTATTAATATCACTTAAAAAATGATAAAAATTCACAATATTTAAATCAAAGATCAAATTTAATATTAATATCAACATTATAAAATAATTTAAATTAATATTTGTTATATAAATGATGTTATTTATATGACGTAATGATAAATGATACACATTATATTTTTTAACATCACTTATAAAAACTGATGTTGATATTAACATATTCCACATCACTTTAATAAAACTAATACAAATCTATATCATTTTACATCAATTATATTTCTTTTCAACTTTCAAAAATGATGTAAAATGATATAGATTTGTATCAATTTTATTAAAATTTTGTAGAATAAGCTAATAAATATATCAGATTTTATAAATAATTTTAAAATATATATTTTGTATTATTTATCAATAAATATTTAAATTAATATTATTTATATTTATGATGCTATTTAAAAGATGTAATATATTATTTTCTTGTATTAATTGTATGGTTGTGTAGCTGGCCGCATAACCACATATAGTTCGTATATGTGGTCATGCGAAACATATACTTCATGTAGTTAGGCATACATTAAAATTGTTCAGATGTTTGAGCATGCCGTGGCTTATACTTCGTGTAGCTGACAAACTTTTTTCCTATATATATTAGGTGTGGCAAATTCTCATTGATCACTTTTGTTAAGAAAGTTATACCTATATGAGAAATATTATTTGAGATAGCTATGAATTGTGACCAAATAATACACAAATAATCTACAAACATCGATTTAGTGCAATCACAGGAATCAAGAACTTTTTAACTACCGTTTGTTCTCGAATTTTCTCAAACATCCTTGAACAAGTTTTTCCACCTTCTTCATCACCCTCCTACTTCACTCTTAACATTCCCGGGTTCCCGCATCCGACTCTCGGGGGCATTACTGTGATGCCTATACCTCATATTAGGGACAATCTCCCCAACAACAACTTATTCATCATTCCTAATGGTGTTTGGGGCTGGAGTGCTAACTGCATTGCGACAGAGAACGACCGTACCATTCTTCTAACCTTTTCTCGTGGGTTTCCAGTTTCGGAAGCGGAAGTGAAGGAACTCTTCACAAATGAATATGGAGATAACTGCGTTGAAGGTGTTTACATGTCGGAGAACAATGGAGACTTTCCCAACATGAAACACCTTTAACACAGTTTTCTCTAATTCTTCTGTGAAGAGATTCTTCAGCTTCCGACACTAGAAACCTGTAAGAAAACATTAGCAATGTGGTTTAGTTATTCTTAGTCGCGATGCAATTAATTAACATTCAAGCCCCAGAGACCACCAGGGATGAGGATAAATTGTTGTTATTCTCAAAAACGATATGAGGCATCACGTTGATGCTCTTGAAAGTGGAATGTAAGAAACTGGGAAGTTGAAAGGCCGACGGTGTTTGGTGAGGTAGGAAAGTGATGAAGAAGATTGAAAAGTTTGTTGAAAAATGCTTAAGCAAAACAAACTTCATTTATAGGTGAATTTTTTTTTAAAGCTATACACAAATATATCAAAATATGTTCATTTTACATTAAGAATTATATACATGTATAGTAAAAAATGTAGAAAATAGAGAAAAATCTTAAAGATTATCTGATAAAAAAATGAGAGAAAATATATAAGTAAATAGGATATAAAGAAAGGACATCATATATAGTAGAGAATATGTACATTATAATTATAATTTCTGCTATGTTCAAATGTAAAGAGATTAATTTGTATTGCATACAATGAATAAAGAGACGTGGCAAATTTCATTGACCGATTAAAGAAATTTTTTTGTTGTCCGATTATAGTTAACATATAAAGTAAGAATAATCTGATGAAGTATTGTCATCCAGTTGTCATATATCATTTTATTTCTAGAATAATCTGATGAAGTATTATCATCCAGTTGTCATATAGAGTATCATTTTATTTCTAATTGCAACAAAACATGTTTATCTATAACTAATATTAATTTAACTTTTTATGTAATTGTTAGAAGTAGAACTACACAAATTAACTTGTTGAAAAGTTAAGGTTTGAGGAATTAGTGAAGATTTTATAAGGTATAGATTGGTTAAATTACTTATAAAAGTTGAATGTGGAAACAGTTAAACAAAAAACGACTCACGATTTTATAAGGTATAGATTGGTTCTTTCCAACCGAGCAATAAACTTCGATTGCAAAAAAGAGTTTATTAAGCATCTTCAAGAAGACGAAACAAAATAAATAAAACTTTTACACAAGTTATATGGCACATCTGACTAAATAACGAATGAAAACCAAAATCGCTCGTAAATATTATCAACGCATATGTTATATTGAAAATGGCACAAACAAAACATTTGTTGGTGACCGTTGACTATTAAGAGTTGGTGTTTATAGACATAAGCTTTTGGATACAAAGATGATCTGAAGGTTTCTCTGCATCAAATCCTCATCATATGGAAGTCTTTTTCCATATACACTTTTCTCAAACAATAAAGTTACAAATACAGATGATCCATATCACAATTCTCACCTATTTCTCATAGTATTGTGTTTCCCACCAAGAAGCAGATTGCTTTAACGTATACATGTAATCAATCCTCCTAAAGCTTCTGGATAAAGGAAAGAACAAGATCTGTATGTACAGAGAAGAGTTGTGTATCCACGAATAGCTGTTCCCAATAATAAACATCAAAGCCATACAATTAGGCCAAAAGTCAAGTCTTAATCAAACTAGAACGAATATGAAGGATATAAGCATCAAACGAAAATGCAAAGGAGGCTCTAACCTTCATGAACGGTCGATGACGGCTAGTAAAGGAGTCGATGAAGCTTTCCTTTAGGAGAAGTGATACCTGAAAGAAAGAAACATCAATATACAGAGAGTAGAGAGGATAGCAAAATCATTTGACTGGTTAATGTAAAAAAAACAAACCTTGTCATTGTTGGACTGCACATTTGTTATAGTGTGTGATTGAAGATTAGAGCAAAGAGAATCCAAGTACGACCTCAGGACACCCAAGAAGCCTTTTGCAGCTTCCACCTTTGGATATGATCAAAAATGGTGTGAAACACAATTGACGACAAGTGGTTAGAAATGACACGTTACATGGCAAACCTGTAGAGTAAAGATATAAAATAGACAAAGAGATCGAGTGAGAGAGGGAAAGAGAGTTAGAGACCTGCTCATCAGTGCATTCATATACTGGTCTTTTCTTTGCTAGATAGCTTTCTCCAACGAGCTTCGAGTGGTAAGGACTCAGCGCGTTATATAAGTCACGATACTGAGGCAGCTGAGGAACACTTGGTGACTTAACCTGAAATGTCATTAGAGAGGATAGATAGTGAACATATGTGATTGCTAAGAACTTACCACAAATGTGATTGCTAAGAACGATTTATAGGAGAAGATAATGAAGGAAAATGCAGAAACTGACCTGGTTCTTAATAAGATCCACAACTACAACATTTGTTAGTTTCGACTGAACTTCACTTGTTTTGTTCTTTACACCAACCTAGAATGAGCATAGCTTGTTAAGCAACATAATAATATAATTATGATACGGACTTTACAACATACGAATCATGTTCACAAACTTACAATGTAAGGGACTGGAGCGTCCAAAAACTCCAGCATATCATCTGGCAAAACCGGCATTAATAGGCTCTGCCACCGAAAGGGACGGATCACTGGGATAATGGATAGAACTGATGCAGCTAAGATTCCCTATGTATTTTACAGAGAAGACAAAACAATCTGCTTCACTAAATTGTATTAAAACAAGTAGACTCAATGTATGATGCCCCAGACTATATGCTTTACCAAATTGGAGCAAACAAATACAATCTGTTTCTCGAGCAGTGCTCCTGCTAATATCATCAAGACCTGCAAAGAAAAGAGAAATATCAGAATGTAAGGTAAATCAGTCCAAATGCAGGAAGTAGTATCGATCGAAAATCAAGCGCAGTAACCAGAGAAAGAATGCATTGACATTATCATAAGAAACACTGCAACTTAGAGTCCACGTATGGAAACCATTAAAGATGATTGTATGTGTTTTTTTGTGTGTGTATGAAGCAGCATCACAGTCAGATAATCATGCAAGGCATATGTTGAAAAGCAGGAAATCACATTTTCAAGCCGCAGTGATCCACATAAAGAAGCAACAGCCCATGTTGATAGTGCAGCTGCTTCTTCCTCAGCCATGAGAGCAGTGTGTGCCTGAAGACCAAAGAAGATAAAGAGTTTCCGGAAAGTCATTTATAGGTCTCCAGATGTTATTATATAAAGCAACAAAAATAATATGACTGTGGTTGATACCTCCGCGAGTTCTAGACTAGTGCTGCATGAACTAAGGTCAGCTGATACTCCGGGAGTATGCAACACCGCTTCATCGGGTCTATGATATTCGACCGGGTGAAGGTGGTCTAAAGGATGAAATGTAATAGTTGAACCTCTTGCCGGGCATTCTAATTTGTAATACTCACAGAGTATCTGCAACGACCCATTCTTTTCAGACTGAAAGAGATTTGTTAAAGTTCAAGTGTTAGGAGCATGGTGACGCCAAACACAGCATAAAAAAAACTTACAAGATAGCAAAATTTACAAACCTTTGACCACTCAAGGATATCAAGATTACTGCTTGTATCATCTTGACCAGAGAAGGATGCTTCACCTGTTTCTGTATCATCTTCATTGGTCCTAATATGTCTCCTCTCGCAGGGAGCAGTCTGAAAGCTGCAAAAAAGCAAGTTATATGATACGAAAAGATCGCTAACCATTAATGCACGGTAACTAAGGTTTCGGCTCACAGGATACTTCTAATCTACAGCTAATGCTTTGCAAATATGATCAACAAGATCATAGACTCATAGTTAACAAACATCAGTACTGTTACGCCCATACAGTTTGATAAAAGACGGTCCAAAAATCTTAAAAACAGAGAGGTAAAGAAGGGGTTTCAATGATGTACCTAGAGCTAGAATCAGAGATCTCATCCAAATAAGGACACCGAAGAAGGGAGCCAGGATCAGGTAAAGAACTTTCTCCGCCTTGCTTGGTAACTGGCAAGGATTCATCAGCTTCGGCGACATTGTTATTAGACTCAGCAAAACACAGCTCGGGCCTTTTTTCAGCTGTCTCATCTTCATGAGACACTGGAAGACCAGATATCTCCTCAACAATTCTCTTTATTGGATCCACGTTGACGTCAACATTCCGATTCGTCTCAGAGGTGCCATTATCTGAAATTTCATCAGCTTCAGGCAGTTCTGAACCTGCTTCACCAGACTGTTTTTCTGTATCATCAGAGTCCGTTTCTCGGGTTGATGAATCGTTTACGCTTTCTCCGTTGTTGAAATCTATCGGAGGTTCCAAAGATGCACCACTGATGCCACTCATCAAATTCTCCAGTCTCTCTTCCAAGAAGATGCTGCATCAAAAGAGGAGTATCAATGTGAGCACGAGCGAAAAATTGCAACGAGTAAGATATAGCCACAAGATCTCAGAAGCGAGTCTATACACACCTATTCAATACACCAAAATGCAATTCAAAAAACGGCAGCCTGGTAATGATGCAATAGCATCTGCGAGTTGTCAGAACGTAGCGGCTTAATGATGAACAAGCAGGTTGTTTGTCTAAGACCGTGGAAAGCAATCTGGAGGGTTTGTTCACTATTTCTTCCACTAGTAAGCAACATCCATACAAAGTCGAATTATCAGCAACCTGAAGAGGAAATATCACAAGAATGACTCATCCAAATAGAAAAGTATAATGATGTAATAAAGGTTTCAAAACAAAAGAGATGCTTACCTGTAACCTAAATACAAAAGAAAGGTCACTAGGCCTAAGATGTTCCTGCAAAGTTAACATCACCATTTTTCAAAATTAGTGTATGTTGTCGTATATAAATCTTAGCCTTGTGATTTGAAGTTGATACAATGATGAAATTCATAGTAAAGTAAATCCAGTACAAAGATCAATATTTACATCTACACTCCACATCAGGCAAGTACCTGACTGAGAATGATCTCACTCAACTCGCTCATGGAAGGAGTTCTCTCAACAGCATTCACCTGAAACCATTAGTCACCAGCGTGAACTTGAAAGACACAAGTAAAAGTATATAAATCCAACATATATGCACAGTTACTCAAGTGCTACAGAAACATTTAACTCCTAGAGAGAGATCTACTTGAATTAGAATAAATCTACTAAAAGTTTAAAATAGCTTCAAAAGTGAGTGAATCCAAAGTGTCTGGTTAGTACTAGCGAAGTATCATATGCAGAGACCAACAACAACAACAAAATTATGATCACCAATTCACCATACGCTAATACAAGACAATGATTATGAGGAAATTTTAGCTCAGAACTGTGAGACAACATATGCATTCTAAACGAATAGAGTACCTCTATGCCTCCGGGAAAGCAAAATGAATGAAGATCTTTGTATTTAATTGGAGGCTGCTTATCAGGAGGGTACACAAGTAAGACCTGAAAATACAGTAAACACTTGAGCATATCTTGCAGATGAGAAAATATATAAAAACTAATGATATCTCACCTGAGGTTCGAGACTAGGTTCTACACGGGAATGATTTTGTGACGCACTTCGCAATCTCCCAGAAGAGCCTTCAGATTTCCTTGCAATGTACTGCTTTTCAAGTGCTTGAATATCACAGTTAGGATGAAGTCCAACCACAACAACGCTTTCAAAAAGCCTTGATGGTTGATCTTTTAATGGTTTATGATCCTGTTTGAGACAACAAAATGTTTCAAAGATCAAATCTTTCATACAAAATGTCTCCATCGAAAGAGAAAAACGTACACATACCAAATATTGAACCTGAAAGTTGGCCCACTGACGCTTTTGGCTAGTCAAAACCTCAGGATTGTACAATATACTCTTTGTTTTCGGAGTTTCGTAGAAGTTTCTAACCGCTTTCGACACCTGCCTCTGTAGTCTCCCAAGAGGGCTATCACTGCTTTCGTCTTTCGACGAAAAGACTACAGAAGGCCTTGGAGGGTTTATCGCAGAGGCAGCAGCAGCAAAAGCTGTTGCAACATCTTCTGACGTTGGAATGAAAAACGAAGCTCCCCAGCTTGGACTCTCACTTCCTTTCTCATTCTTGGCCATAACTTACTTCACTACAAGATCAGTGACAACAATCATCCTCCAGCAAAAAAAAAAAACTAACCAGTAATAGTTACTAATCCTAGTGTGAAATCATACAAAGCTTATTTAACACAAAAGAGAGACCACTGCTTAAAACTGGTAAAGACTAAAGAGTACACATTATAGTCAAACACGATAGATGCTGATTATAGAAGTTAAGTTGAAATTGAGGAAATATTAAGATATGAGAAACTCTATTCATTCACTTGCAATAAATCATAAGTATTCACCTTTTTCAGTTGTTTGATGAAGAATTAGCGGAACATAAAGGACTAAAATTTGGATCCATAGATTCAAAACACAGTCAATTCTGTAAATTTAAACCCAGTGACCACCCTAAAATTAGATCGCGAGGTGAAATTACAAAAGAATATAAAAAATAGCAAACCACCCATGAAATATTAATCGCATAACTTTCGTTATCCTCGAACACCAAAAAAAAAAAAAAAAATCAAATTAGACAATTCGGAATTTGAAGATAACAGAAACCAAAATCAAAAGTAACTTTGGAAGAGAAAAGAGTAAATCAGAGAGTATAGGACAATAAAATATGTGAAGCTTAAGAAGATCTCTCACCTATACAAAACCTTTAAGCAGGCAATTTCAAAAATCGACGAAGAAGAAGAAATTGGAACTTAGAATAGAAAAACAAAATAAATTAGTTTTGTTCAGATGAAAAAGAACTACTTTTGATTAGTGTGGATGATGATGATCAAAGAAGAAGAAGGAAAAAAGATGATCCTCGTGGTTTTCAACTTTTTAAAGGCTGCGGGAAAGACAAAGAGACGAAACGCCGGTCAGTTCATTTTCTTCTGCAATAATAATATCTCTTCTTCTAAAGTAAACTTGTCGTTTTGTGTCGTGACCAAATAATGTGTAAATGTGCGGTTGAATACCGGATTCGCCCCTTTCATTTTCTTCTTTTATTTATTTTGTCTCAACCCCTTTCTTTACAATTGTTTTTAATTAACAACACCTAAACTACGTAGAAATTAAACTTATTTTGACCCCAAAAAGGGAAAGCAAAAAACTTATGAAACAAGAATGGAGTAATCTAAACAATGTTAGCATTTGGTATTTGCACCTCCAATACATTTAAAGAACTATGTGATAATCCGCGCCCTGCGCCGGGTGAGATATTTGTTAATTTTTTATTTGTTAAAATTATTGGTGTTTTCATTTTTTTTTTTCATAATTCATTATTAATTAATTTCAAGAAAAAGCACATAATATCACATTCCAAAACCATAATATCAGTCATATGATTTAATCTATATTTAAATTGTTATTGTTTTTAAAAAATTGGTAAAATTGTATATATTATTTTAAATCATTACACTTAAATATGGTATGATATAATTATTTTTATTCTTTTTCAAGAAACAAATTAAATATTATGTGAAATATATTCAAATTGGGTAACATTATATATGTTAAGTTCAATATGTATTAAATAAATTATTGCTCAAAATATGATAATTTATGATTGATTTCTAGATTAATTTATTATTAATATGAGAAAATAGTATATATTGAATCTACTCATAGCTAAAAAAACTTCCATATAAAACAATATTTTACTGGCGACATCATCATATAATTAAAAAATCTCGAAAAAAATTCAATAATTATTTTTTAGAACAGTAAAATGAATTTATAATTTTGTATGAAATTATATATAGAAAAACATGTTTACAATTAAATTCATTATATATTCATTTATATATATAATATATGTTCAGAAATCCAGTATATTGAAAAAAAAATTGTATCAATAATTTTGAATTATTTATATCAGTGTTTGATTTCTAAAATATTTCATAATAAATAACTTTTACATAATATATGTTTTTAAGTGAAAGTATATTATCAATTGGTTATATATTAATATAAAAATAAATATGTTAACAAATTAATCTTATATGTTGGAAAAAAAAAATCTATAATTATTTTCGAATATTTTTATCACTATTCGATTTTTAAAATATTTTATAATAATTGTTTCATATATTGTTTATTTTGTTTAGTAGAAGAGACATGCAAATCTTTAATATTTGTAATCAATGGCATTGTATGTAAATATTCTAATAAGTGATGTCTTTTTTTATAAAATTTTTATTAACTCTAAAACTATATTAGGGATATAGCATTTAATTGTGAATAAAAAAGTCGTAATAACCAATGACATTCTATGTAAATTCTTTTGTAAATTGTGTCTTAATTTAAAAACCCCTTAAAAATGAATCTGGTGATGATATATGACAATGCATTCTCTTTTAATATATAAGGGATGAATTGCATCCAACACAACTTTTTTTTGAAGATTGATCACATTTAACAACGTTTATTTATTGCAGATCAACATATGAAACACTTGATTACGTTTCCACCACCATGTTTCCAAGAATCGATTGACTATGTGATACATTTGATAAAAGAAATTGATGTTCATGAAACAACAACTCTTGATTTCAACTTATAAGAATCAAGAAGAAAAATATATTTTACACAACGGATGAACAAAAACGTGAATTACATAGAGAAATAGAGATGAAACAAAGAAGATGAACTCAAGTCAGACATTTTTCTGGTTGATTTATCATTCTCTCTCGTAATGATTTTATTCTTCAATTGCAAACCCATTTTATGATCTCCACAGTTAATTATATCTCTTGATTTCAGTCGTCCATCTTAAAACACTTCATAATCATATTCCATTCGCTTGATGTTCTAAATACATTAATTGATTCAGATTTGTTGATTCCCTAATAATACAAGTAAAAGCAACTAAAAAAAATGTTACTTCACACCATATCTGGATCAGCATATTCTGAATTCAACATCTTCTAGAACTTATCTACCTTTTCAAGTTGCTACTCGTTGATCAAAGATTTAAGTGTACGTTGTTCGCACTAGCAAACTTGATTGACGCCAACTTCAATGAAATTTTTTTTCATCGTATCAACCTATTACGGTTTTAAAGAATATCGTCAACAATAACATTTTTTATATCTTCCTCAATTACAAGTATACTCTATCATTATTGATAAGATATATAACACATATGCAACAAAAGATGAACAAAAGATGAACAAAAGATGAAAAAAGTAAAGTGAAAAAGTGATAGAAGAAGAGTAAATCTCTGAGTATCGTATAAGTATTATTTACATAAAACATTTTGTATAAGTGTTATTTACATTTTTTTTTACGTTTGGATTTTCAAAAAATTCAATCAAATGGCCACTAACAAATAAGTGGTAAAATGAAGGACACTACCACATTCTAACCATGGCCCAAATTGTTAATAGTTAGGTACCATTAGCTATATTAGTGTTGTCATTACCAAAAAACTAGTATACCTGGTGACTCAAATCCATTTTTTTTTGTAATGGTAGGACATGCTTTATTTGTGGTGCAAATTTTATCTAATATCTACAACTCAAAAGAGTTTGATGATTATGTATGTTCATATATGATAAGATCTGAATGAATATTGCTTGGTCTGTGATACCTCTTTGGAATAGGCAAAAATATGCCAACCGAATAGATAGAAACCAAACCGAAATCTATCCACGCCAGGTTGAACCAGATTAATATATAGATTATATAATAACATAAATGCATACAAAATTTTTAAATTTCAACATCAAAATATTCTAACCGAAGCCAAACTATCCAGAACCGAACCTAATTTATCGAATTAACCAAAATATTTAACATTTTGTGAATTGGTCAGAGGATTTTAATTTCAGTTCGAAATATCCAAGCCGAACGGACTCTAATACCCGAATGGTCAGGACTCAGGACTACTCTTTCGTATCACGAAAGTGCAAGAAACAGTTAACGCTGATTCGCTGAACACCAAAGAGAAGGAGGAAACTGAGGAAGATATCTTCTGCAGCAATATATCTTTTATGTTATTAATGCGTGTAAAAGAACAAAAAGTTGATTTCCGTTAACCAAAAAAATGACGATTGTAGTGTTACAAACAATGAATCCTATTTGTTTACCCATTTCCACAAATCTCTATAGCATCATATAGCTAAAGCCGAACTTTGTTGGTAGAATTTGACTCGAGGATGAACATTTTCAGAACATACCTGCCGAGTTTTCCAGTAAGCTACTGTCTCCGTAGTTTCTCTAATTTGTCTTTGAAACCATTTTTTCTCAATCTTGAGCTTTGGTAATCAAATAATCACCACCTTCTCTGGCTTCAGGAGACTCAAAAAATCACAATCCCGTTCTTCTTTTTTTGCTAACTGTAAACTAAAAGAAAGTTACCGGAAGCACGTCTTCATGTTTATATCCGTCGCATACTATTATCTTCTTCTGTAGTCTCTTCGCAGATACATCCGGGAAGAGGATTCGCGTAGAAACTCTCTTCCAGCTTCGGGAACTCCCCGGATTCTCTGTTATACGGAGCTCCATTTCTGTCTTTGTGCAGCTTTTTCACTTTGGAACTGAACTTTTTCCACGAAATCCTCCCCTCGTCCAATGCATCAACAAGTTTCACAAAGCTCATCCTGCATCGAAGAAAGAAGATGTGACCAAAATGATATAGTAACTTTATACTACAAACTAGTTTGGGTACCAAGGAGCATTTACTTGTCTGGATTTATGGTCTTTTTGAAGTTCTCGAATCGCCTGTGACCTTGAACCGCTTTTGCCATGTTCCCATCGTAAGTGTAGAGAAACACCTCGCTCTGAAGTGCAACGATGTAATCTAAACCAGCCAACATGTTCTGGTGATTATTAAACGGACTCAGCTCTTCTTTGGTGGCAAGAGTTGAATGTGAGAAGATGTTGGGGAAGTCTGTGTTGAGAGGATCCATACTTCCGTTTCCATAAGCTTCGCCAGCTACGAGGTAAATCCGGGAGTTGGATGGGAAATCCAAAGCCCTCAGCAAAAGCGAGGTTTCTCTCGGAGTCAAGGGACAACCACCTTGCAATCTTCTCTCTGTTCCATTTATTTCTTTCTCCTTCCAGTGACTAACCTCATACCGCATCTGCCGTAATTCTTCGTCTTCTTCAGCTGTCAAACTATGACTGCAGCCTGTGAAAGCCAGCATATCCTTCTCATACCTGTAGAGGATGATATATTAATGATGAACCAAACAATATATGGTAAATACACCAAACCAATCAAACTTTGCATGTAGAATTGGATCTGACATAAAAATTTACGATGTGAGTAATAGACGGAGGTACATGCCTTAAATGGAGAGCAAGGTATGGACCTCTGTCCTGCCTCATTCTAGAAACTAGAACGTTTCCCAGTTCCTCTATTGGAGCTGAATATTTCAGCGCCCTGTAGTTTACTCGGCAACGAAGCTTTTGTACAGAATCAGGCAGGTCGTTGTTGGCAAGCCGGGAATCAGTGTGAGTTAAGTACATTACGATATGCTGTTTCAACAAAGGAAGGACCTCTTTCTTGTAGTAACCAACCTATAACACGGAAACAGAAGATTTTCTTGAAAACAACTGTATCCACATAATAGTAAACCAAGGGCCACAATAATAACCAAGAATCACGAAATAAGTCTTCACCTTAGACCATGATATGGGTGTCTTAACAAAAGGATCGATTCCAGCTAATTCTGATGGCAGCATCTCGACTATGTGAATATCATCCTTCAACTCCTCAATGAAGTGTTGCCAATCAAAAAGATCCTTAAAGCCACTACAAACATGGTGGACTAAGGAAATCAGATAAAGAGCATATAACAAATTGAACTAAAAGCCACCTATCATGACTAATTGACTATGGTAATGCTTTAGTTTTATAATAACAAAGATAGGATCTAACTTCGTTAATTAGATGAAATCTACAGAGTACCTAACAAGTAATGTGCTTCGGTAAGGCGGTTTCAATAATAAAGTTAAGAACTAACCTGTCATCTGCCCAATATGAGCTGTGGTCAAGTGAAGGAAGAACCAAAGTTGCCTTCATGATTTTAGCCACAGCAACCATATCACATATCTGCATTCTAAAATGGTTAAACGCATCAGCCTAGAACTTATAAGCAGAATATAACTTGAGAAACATTGAGAAAAACACAAAAGCCTGACCCCAAATCTCATTTGGTTTAGTCCTCCGTTTGCATTTATGAGAAGGTACCCATTCGTATTAGCAGCTAACTCTGCAGACAACATATAGTCATACGATAAGCACACATACAGCAGAAAACAAACAAACAATTATGAGACTAACAAGCCAAAGAGCATACTTTTACGACTCCTTAAACTGTCAATGCACTGCGAGAAGTTTCCACTCTCAGGTTTTGCCCAAACACCTGAATACTGGAATCAAGAACAAAGCAAATACCAGGATTTCAAGATTCACGAGAGTAGTGAAGGAAGCAGTAGAATAACATACGAAGACTTACTTCAACCACACTGTGTTGGTCACCATCCATCACGCCTGAAGCAACCGTAAGCAAACTTGGATCAACATCATTTCCTCCATCTTTATAGATATAATCATGAGAGCTATGATCTAGTAGATTTACTCGAGGAATTGAATTGGATAAATCCTAGACGAAAATCACCAAAAGTTATGTCAGAATGTTTCAGAACACTATTTTAGCATCATAAATGTGAAATCTTAAATTAAGCAGCCGATTTTGGGAAACATGAAAAACGCAATTTCAGTATGAGAGAAGGAACCTACCTCCTGATCAGAAGCTGCACCATCAATGGCAGATCCAAACCAACCGGTAGCACAAATCTTAAAAACGCCCATAAACAAACACACACCACAGAAGACGAAAAACATCCAATGCCCAAGTTTCTTCCTCTCTCTCAAGCTAAATTCCGAAACCACCGATCCCATCGGCTTCCTCAATAAACCTTTCACAACTCTCTCCCTTAACTGACCATACGTCTGATGCTTTCTATTGATCGCCGAATCAAACCCAGTGCTCGGATCTGAACCGGAACCGGAAACGATCTCTGATCTCGGCGAGTTAAGCAGTACATCGATCTCGTGGTGAACTCTCAAGGTGGAGGAGTGATTGATTGCGCTTGAGCTGGTGTTATTATCGCCGCCGACGACGTGAGTGTTGCTGTTGCTGCTGCTGCCTCCGGAGCCGCCGCGTTTGAAAGATTGAGCACGACGTGTCATGGGACCGGAGAATCGTGGGCTATTGACGTGTTGTGGGACGCCATCGCCACCGTCGTGGTGGTGGAGGTGGTGGCCCATTTCAAGCTCTTCTTCGATTGTTGCTATCTTTTATGAGAACAATGGAAGAGATAAAAGCTTCTTCCGCTTATCCTCTAATGTCAAAAAAAATCCAATTTCCTCAATTGTTGATTTTCTCTTTTTTTTTTTGTTTTCAAGCAATTTCGCAGATTCAAGTGGGAACTGAGATTTGAGACAATTTTGCGTAATCGTTCGTTAGTGTTACTACTATTTATTTTATTTTTATTTTATTTTATTATATATTAGACTTTTCTTTTTGATTGGAGGAAAAAAAAAAAAAAACTGAAAAATGGAGAAGCAATACCAGTTGGCCGAGTTGTACCAGCTGCAAGCTGTTCTCAGATACATACATACTTGTTGCTAATTTCTGTGTTTTATTTTGATTGTTTTAAATTCATTTTTGTTCTGTTTATAACAACAATATGATATCTAAGACAAAATTCAGGTTTTTCTTGTAATGTTAAACGTATATAAGTGACATACGAATACTTTTGGCCTTTTGTGTAGGTGGTTTAGGCCATCTTGTCTATGTGTATAGACTTTTTTTTCTGGTACAATGTGTATAGACTTTTGGCTATAAGTATTTATTTTAGTGAGATTAGTAGTGCAAACGCGCAATTCGGAAAAAAGGCATTTGTGATCAGACAGCCATAAGTCCCTCTAGCAAACTCACTCAATAGTTTATTTTTTTTGGTATGAAAATATCACTCAATCTCTTTGTTCATGATCAATAATTCAATACTAACATATTCCTAAATTCGCTGCTCTTAAAAGGATCGTACGAAAAGTTGGTGAAAGCACTTAAGAATGTACTAGTCTGTGATATATATTCTCTATATAAAAAAAATCATTCTCTCATTGAGAAAGAATGTGATGTGGACATTGATTCCAAAACCATTCGAGAGGAGGAGGAGGAGAAATCCAGCAAACTTGGTATGATTTTGCGAGAAAGACATACGGGCCTTTCATGAAGGACCCCCGACCAAGCTACAAGTCCACTTGTTATGATTTATTGACCCACTGAGAAATCAGACTGCCCAAGACATGACCCGGATGAAACCTGAACCGGCCATAACCGAAGACAACCTCTAAAGGTATAATTTCATACCCAATATGGATCTAATGAAAGTCTCTTCCCATCATATAGAGGCTCCCAAAGACGTTACTGGTTGCACCAGAAATCAGTTGATGAGAGGGATACAAGCATACAAAGTCTTGTGGGTATATATTCCTGTGTTCTATTCGAACAATCTAGCTTGGAGACTCCACAAGGTCCAACAAGTTTCAACATATCATTATTTCATGTCCATCACAGTTAAAGATAGAACCTAACTTTTCTCAGATTTGGCCAAAAAGTATATAATAATCACCATATCAATCAAGCCTTTGAACTATTATACATTTAGATTGATTTTTACATTTATGCTGCTAAATTTTTATTTATGTTTAAATTGGTTTGTCCTTTGCAGTTCACTTAGTTTGTAGTGGTTGTTCTCGAGGCTATGGTCTTCTGCTCCACCTCCGGTTTCTTCTGTCTTTGGGAAGTTTTGTGGCACTACTCTTGTTTAGAGATCTAGTTGGTAGTATTTATGCTTTTGTAGATTTTAGCTTTCTTTCTGCCTTTTTAGACGTTTCTATTTCATTTGGAGATTTCATCTCTCTTTTGTGCTTTAATTTTGGGAAAATCTGTTTATTCCAATGACTTTTGTAGTTAACCAATATATTTTAAATACGTATCCTTGTATGACCATTGAAAAAAAATGAATCTCCAAATTAAACAAAAGCAAACCAAGCTTTTTCAAACTGAACCACATCGAACCAAAATAAAATTTGGTTTTCGCTCAAACTGTTCCCAAAATCCAAAAAACTCAAAAATAGTAAAACAAACTGTAACTCGATCGAAACAAAAAACTGAATTGTGAGCCTTTTGATCTAGGCATGACCAAAATCAAACCGTAACCGTATTTCAGACCGTAACCGGATCGTTTTGTAACCGTAACCAGACCGTAACCGTATTAAACGGTTAAAAACCGTAACCGTTAACCGTAAAAATATATTGGTTATGGTTAAAAAAATTATTAACCGTAACCGCTATTTAACCGTAACCGTATCAAAACCGTTGGTTAACCGCAAGGTTATAACCGTATAATTTTAACCGTAACCGTCTAAAATATTATATTAAATATAAAAAATAATTAGCTGTGACATGGAGAAATTAAATTAAATATTAAATAATTAACTTGATAAGTTTTAGTTAAATTCAAAAAGTATAATCTAATTGAAAACTATAAAATATAGTATAACCGTTAAGTAATAAGATAAAAAGATAAAAATGATTTTGACTTGGTTATATAGATAATGAAGCCGTTTCTTTTCCAAATTATTTTGAAAATTTTCAAAGATTTTTATGGGTTTGTTTCCACCTTTTTCGTAACAATTAAAGACGTTGTCCACCTTTGTAGTAACCACGTAACCAACGTCATTATAAATATGTGTGAATGCATGTAAGCTAGGTAAGCTGATCTCACAATCACAACAAATATTCTCTATTATTTATTATAATTCTCGATTCTGGTTTTTCTTTCTTGTTATTAACAATGTCTTCAGGTTTGTTTTTTTCAAATGTCGACACTGAAAGAGAAGGTGCTCCCATACCAACAAT
>OVBJ01002551.1:0-17116 GCA_900406535.1 Noccaea bulbosa
TACAAATAATATTTACATATTCAAACACCTTACACTCTGTGCGGAGTGATGAAAATATCAATTACTCTAATGATGATAAAATATTAGTATGCTTTCAAAGTCTCACATTAGGAATTAATATGTATAATAGTTTATGAAATTATTATAAAACAAAGAAAATGATGTCAAACCATGATAATTTATTAAGTTTCTAAATTTCCTAATTTATTTTTGATTAATATAGTTTTTAATATAATCGTTTAATTGCAGTTGCATTACTAATAAATATTCTATTATTACTCATAAATATTATTATTGTGAAAAAACTTATTAAATTACATTTAAAAAATAATAATTTCAAATATTATTTAATAATATAATCAATAAATTTCTCACTCCGCGCAGGGCACGGGTCAAACCCTAGTTTAATTTATTATTTAATAAACAAAAAATAAGTATGTCAACCGGTTTGAGAAATACTCCCTCTGTCCCATTTTATAGGCTGTTTAAGGTATGTGCACATATATTAAGAAACTTACTTTTTTTAAAAAAAATATCATTTAATAATTTAATTCAACCAATCAGGAGAATCACTACATCATATAATTGGTTATACAATATTCAATAAAGTAAAAAGTACATAAAAATATAAAACATCTTATATTTTGAAACAAAAAAAATCTTCTAAAACTGCTTATATAATGGGACAGAGGGAGTACTGTTTTACCATTTCCGGATTCTAAGTTTATAATTGACTTGAAGAATGATAATTTAGCCACAAGTATATGAAAAATGATTGGTTCTAGTCTTAGATCTTATAACAAGATTATAGGTAACCCCAAAACTTGTTTGTTTTAAACAATAAAAGAAATAAATAAAGGAAATGGAAGGGGCATGTGAAAGAACGTGGGAAGGTTTTAGAGCATATGATTTGAGACATGGATGTGGGAGAAGCTTTGCTGCACTGTCACTAAGCCACTCTGTGTTTTTGACTGCTTTTACTCTAAGCTCTTATTTGTCTTTACCCATTACACACCAACTCTTTGGATTCGTTTTGTAGATATGTACCTTTAATTAGTAAATTAATCTATTATCACTTTCATGTTCTAACTTCTAAGTATAGGAATACAATTAATAAAGCACTTGTTGAAATAGAGCTTAGTAGTTAAAGGTTTCGTTCCATATGTTAAAGATTTTTATTGTTTTTTATGGGCAAATCCATATGTTAAAGATCTTATTCAATTTTTCACTAGGATATATATACATACATCTGCGTTTATCCTCTTTATTATCAGTGAAGTGTTTACAGCAAAACAAAATAATTAAATGCCAATTTGGGAGACTTATGAAAACAGATATTTTTATGAAAATAGAAACAATGATTCCACCTTTTTTTTTTCTCTTGATGAAATAGATAATTTTCGTCACTCTTACGAACCCTAAAAATCTAACAAGAACCTATAAAGTTATAAACCCAAATGAATTTTTTTACTTAAAAATTATATGGTTTCATAATACTTTTTTTTTCTTTTTCTTAAAAAGTGGTTTCATAGTATCTCGATTTCAGAGTACATGTACTTACATAGAAATATGATCTTATGCTTTCGTATCTCAAATCACAAGAAAGGGAAACGTTTGGGATGAAGTTAGTAATAGGATCGATACTTGAGATAAAAAATACAACGTCCTTAACTAATTTTTTAAGAATTAAGACTAAATAAATGTGTACATGTAGTGCTATAACCCACACACTAAAATTAAACAAAATGTCGGCAAAGATTGGGAAGTTATCGTACATTGAAAATCATTTAAATGAAAATGGGTCGGTTTCAGTCATTTATTGATGTGAATACTGCCATTTTGAATGTTGACAGTTATGTTCTAGAATTTATTTCCTTCAAGACTTGTAATATTACCCATCTCTAAGGGCAACCCAATTCGTTGAACAATCCTTTCTTTTTATCTCTTCATTTCTTTCTAGTAGGAGGAGTGCCCACCACCACCTATTAAATAATGAAATAAATAAACATCGAAGTTTACCACAAATCTTGTATTTTGTTAATCTTGCTATACCATGTAGCAATGTTACCCTACAACAAGGTCGATCATATATAATAAACAACTGCAGAATATTTATAACATGGTACATTTCATCCGTATGTAAACAATTTATTTTCGATTATTCGAACATAATAGTCCATACCAATGATTTATGAACCTTTCATATTAAATTAAATACATACAAGGAAGCTATATGTACCATATAGGGGAATAGATTCGAGTTATACATATTTAGATTGGATAAGCAACTCTAATAGGTTAAAAATAACGAAACAATAGTAGAAGAGAAGCCATGTGCTGATATTCATAGTGTGACCGATCCCAAGCTATAACTATTCACTATTGAGTAGTCACATTTCATCATGAATTACTTTATGTTATTTTTTTTTTTTTTTCAGTAGAACATTATAGGTATCGATACTTCACACAAAATAATTACACAAGGATGGAAACCAATATTATATATCTTTAATTTTTATCAAATATTCGGTAAATGATGACTTTTCTTCTAATTCCAGAATGATTCATAAATTAATGTGTTAACAGCAAAAACCTTGAAAACTAGCTAGTAGTGTTTCAAAATAAGAAAAAGACAGATTAATTCTAGATTGGTTTAGGTTACTCTTCCAGACCATTTATTTCCAGCCTACGGCAGTGTAAGGGTAATTATCTCCATGAATCTTAGTTAAGCCAAGGATCAATGCAAGCAGCAAACCGAATGGTAATTATGGCTGCATGTCAAGTGTATAAGCGTATAGCCCATTCGCTAAACTCTCTCCAAACAAAAGATACATTCTCTTTCTCAGAGTCTAGCTCTAAACCATTTATGAAATCATCTTGTGTGTGCAAGGTACGCATTTAAGTGTATCGTCAATTCTTGAAATCCTCAAACAGACGACACTCTCTCTCTCTCTCTCCTGTCACTATTTATTCCGCATTTAATTAAGTGTATCATCAGTTCATCACACTCTCTTGTCTCTAAGTCAACCCTCAGCAGAGCTAGCATCCTAAATCTTTAAACTGTATGTGGCGTCTAGGTAAAATTGCGGCCTTTTTGGGTAAAATTACGTACGAGCTTATACTTTGTTACGTAGCCTGGATATAAATTAAGAGTTTCCAAAATGTGGTAAAGGTAGTGACAGAGTTTAAACATAAGCAGCAATTCCGACCTCAAAAACACATTAAGGCAGAACAAGGGAAGCGTACATGTAAAACCAAAAGAAAAAAAGGGAAGAGTACATGGATTCAGCTCAAACACACGTCGTGTGTAGAATACATCTTGAGACGGTGTCGTTTCGGAAAAGAAGAATATCTAACAATCCAGTCCATATTCTTCAAAAATATTCCATTAAAAAAAAATTATAAGGCAAAAGAAGGAGGTAATTTTTTTTCGTTTAAAGTGTCTTCTTGCCATCGAAGTAAAATGTGAGAGAACATCTCAAAACGAATTTTTTACGTTAACTAGTTGCTGCATAAATTAACAGACAAGAAAGATGATTAATAGTCAATTAACTATTGCTAATTGCTATTGAACTACCATGCATCATATGAAGTTATCACAATAAATGTTGTACATACCATTCCTTGGGATTATTTAGCTATAATATAATTACTTTAAGTAGTCCCATTATGATTCTTGTCATATATAATAATAACATTTTTCTAGTTTCAATTAGGAAAATGATGGTCATGGATCAGGTTTATCCACACCGTCGACGTTCCTAAGCCAAAACGTCATGTCAAAGGAAGCAGCACCGTCAGGGACGTCGTCCATCACTGACTCTTGTCCCGTCGGAAAGAATATTCCCGTACGTGGATGTGGGACCCACTCTTCTTCGCCACCACAGTTGATCTCTACTCTATGATCGGAAATATCTTCAGAGTAGTCGACGACCATCGGATTTGGTTTTGCAGCAGCTTTGCTGCTTATCCCTGCACGCCCTTGAACTTGCTTCCAACTTCTAAGTAATTATTACAAAATATATATATCAGTTCACAAAATTTTCTATATCCGATTTACTGATCACACATTTTAATTACTTCTAGTTTTTTCTTCTAACACCTACGATAGCTAGTTATATAAAAGCAAGAATATCGGAAACGTATTTGGTAAAAATTTATATTATGAATTATTTTTTTAATTGAGTTTTGACGAATGGTAATTTTTGGTTTTTTATTTTAACAAAGTTTGAATTTTATTTTAAAAATATGAAAGAAAATCTTAGTTTATTAAGCAATTAACACGAAGATTTATGTTGTTCTTTTCACTTTTCATGATGTATGATGTATCTCTTGGCTGATAATAGCACTTGATTGATTGAAAGAAAAAAGAAAAAAGAATGATGAGGAAACTTGTGGTTGACCTTAACAGCAGCTTTGGTGCTCTGGCGATCCCAGTTCTTCCCATCAACTGTGTTACTATAGTACTAGTGTATTTCTATCAATCTATAACTTGAGCTTGTGCTCTGCAATCTCTTTGGTCTCTTCTATATATACACACGAGAAACTGCACAGGTGGAGAATCTGGCCGAGTGGGGTTATAAAAAAAAGAGGATATATAAATTTTCTTGAACAATTTATCACTCTTTACTTGTTACTTGTTATTTCAAAAGAATTTGACGTGTGAATAGACTACCATTGATCTAGTGGTAGATCAGTGAATTAGGAGATTGGGGTTTCAGATTCCAGAATATGCAAGATATTGGTTTCAAATAATGGATTTAAACGTATGTAAAATTTCAATATGTTTTTAAATATGATCGTCTATATGTGTGACATTTGTGATCTCTGTTTATCATATATTGTTTAGTGTTAAATATAAACAATATTTAGTGTTAAATATAAGGGGAAACAAAAAAAGAAGATGACAAAGAAAAGCTAGAAAAGCTAGAAAAGTCTTCAAGAATATCAAAGTACAAAAGTGTTATTTTTTATGTAAAATAAATTATTAATGTCGATTAACGGGTGCCGTTGGTTGTAAAGAAGTTCGGAATTTAATCTGATTATGATATCGGATGGTGATAATATTGCAAGAAGTATATAAATTTCATTTCAACATCACGTGTATAATTGTAGATGTAATGCTTCTATAAGGAAGGTTAATACTTTAAAAACTAGCTAGGAGATATAACAATAACCCAATTTTTTTTCTCCAAAAAAGACAATAACCCAAATCTCAAAAGTGTTAGGAAAATTTGATATTTAATCAAGTTGTAGTGTTGCATGCATGGATAGTGCGTCGTAAATCTTACTACATGTTTGATATCAAATTCGGGTATATTAATTGCATGTTTTGTTTCTATAGGTTTGTCTTTTTGTACTGTAATATGAAATTTCATGTTTTCTTTTTCTCTCGTCACTTTACTTGCAAAAGTTTCATTATGGGAACTTATTCAAACTTTACGAACTTTATCATATGCAGGTATTTTAATTTAACTAAAATATAAACTACTTAATTTGGTTGCAACGTTTTCATTTGGAAACTTAGTATATATTCCGTGATGCTCCATTATGTAGCTCCGTAAGGAAAAATGCGAAATTGAATGGAAGAAATCTGTTTAACAAAAGATGAGGCTGTTTTAAGACAGACAAACGAATTCAACTAATCGTTTCTTTTGACAATTTTAGTAAAAAGTTGTGAACAAAAAACTCAGTACTAGTCTTAATTATACGACGTAATTAGTTGTTAGTTATAAAACTTAGAATGTCTAACCAAGACATGCATGTTTTTCAAAACATGCGATTTTTTAAGTTGACAAAGTTATTTGTTAAAAATAGAACATGTAAAACACTAGGTAGATCATATGTTTTCTTAGGGAAGTGAACTACAATGAGCTAATGTTTATCTGTTTTTGTTTTGTTTGTATTGATATTATGTTTAATTTGGGCAATTTTTTGATGAATTTTCAAAAAAAAAAAAAAAAAATTTGATGAATTTTAGACGAAATAAGAGAAATGAATTTGAGACCTTTTTTGTTTCTTTCTAAACTGGTGAATGAATACTCTGTGCTACTCTTTATTTTTTGAATGAAACTCCATACGATTAAAAATGTACTGAAATCACAAAAATTATATAACTAGAATTTATGGAAAAAAAACAATTGCACTAAGTCTACGCGATCTCTATCGACTCTGGTGATTTCTCTATTTATCTATAACTGTTTAAAAACAAGATATCGTCGACCCAAAACCGTTCTGGAGTTCGAAATATTAGTTTAACGGAAAAAATGAAGGAATAGTAGAATTCACATTTGTGCTTAAATTGAGTTTTGCTTCCCATCGTTTTGAAAGAAAAGGTAAAAATAAAAAATGGTATCCTATCATTTTGATATAGAGGCAGTAATATTTAAAAATCAATCATGTGTTTCCTTTTATTATCCAAAACTATAGAAAGAAACATTATTAAGATGCCATGTTATAATTGATGTAAAGAACCTCTCAACCTCAGGTGGGAATTCGAATCGTCGAAAAAAAGTTCTTCTTATCTTCGTTTCCGAGTTTTTCCTTTCGATATGACACACATTTAGAATTGTTCCTTTAATTTAGAACCTCTCAAGTGCAAAGTTTAGCTTTAGTCTTAAGAAAATTAGAGCTGGACTATGACTGTTTGTTGCTTTAATTTAGAACCTCTCAAGTGCAAAGTCTAGCTTTAGTCTTAAGAAAATTAGAGCTGGACTATGACTTTTAGTGAGATTTATTCATTATTTTAAAACACATGAGTAACTTTCAAATATTACTACCTCTATATAAAAATGATACAGTTTTTACTTATCGAGTCCTAGAACACTAGTAATTAAGATATATTAGAACATTTTTATCTGATGGACTGAGCTGTAACTGCTGAGGAAGCAACTGTATTTTTAAGGTGATACAGCTGCTCACTCCCTTCAAAAGCAGTACATGCAACAACTATTTAAGTTCCCTCGGATTAAACACGCACAATGAGGATCGTAATTTGATTTCTACTACAAACACGAGTTAAATTATAGTCCAAGGCAGTCCAAACACACACAAGGCCACGGCCTTTAAGATATCTCTGGAAATTTCCATTCCCAAGGTGTTAATGGAGGTGCTTCGAACATGACATTCTATAATACTCCTTCGCCAGTAGCTGCACAGGTAATGTCACACTTCTTTTAGTATGAACAACTATGATTCTATCTGTTGATCACACTTTCTTTGAGTACTTGGAGGTTAATGCATCATAAGTATTGATTATACAGTCCTTTATGTAAGTGTATTTTTCCTGGCTTCTAAACATATAGTCTTGGAAATTTTCCTCAAAGAGAGCTCCCATGTATTGTAAATTTTTGTTCAGCAAACAATTGATGTTTCTTGGCAGAACTTGAAGGAAGATATGAAGCTGAGTTACTTGGCTCAAGAACTAATATCAACTGATCGCTTAGCTCCTCAATCTTGGTAACTTTTGGTGAATGTCTCTTTCTGATTAAGTATTTCAATTATTGTTGGTAAATAATTTAGAAATAAGCGAAATAATCAAATATGTAGGTGTGCTATGGGAAATTGCTATATCTTGCAGAAGGACCATGAGACCGCACTGAAGAATTTCCTACGAGCTGTACAGCTGAATCCAAGATTTGCATATGCACATACTTTACGTGGCCAAGAGTAATAAAGCTTCTATCCACTTTTTACAATAATCTGGTTGAATTGGTCTTGGTTGGTTGTCTAAAGACACTCTCTATCTTTACTGTCTCTGTAGATACACAGCTCTAGAAGATTTTGAGAGTGGAATGAAGAGTTACCAAAACGCACTTCGAGTAGACCCAAGACACTATAGCGCATGGTATTATTGGCTTGGAATGATCTTTCTACGCCAAGAGAAGAGTTCTCGGAGCATCACTTCATAATGGCTTTCCTAATAAACCTGAGTTCCTCTGTTATAATGTCTTATCTAGGAACAGCTTTACATGCCTTAAAGGTTATATTATTACTCTCATTTGATTTAACTTTTTAAGCTTACAAGAAAAATAATGTATGATTAAGCCCTTTTTGTTTTTGTTTTTTCCTGTGTTAACAGAAAAGCGAGGAAGCATTAGAGATAATGGAGCAAGCTATATTAGCAGACAAGAAGAATCCTCTTCCAATGTACCAGAAAGCTAACATACTTGTCTGCTTAGGAAGATTAGATGAAGCTCTAGAAGTTTTAGAAGAGCTCAAAGAGTATGCGCCTTCAGAGAGCAGCGTTTACGCTCTAATGGGCAGGATCATTTTTATTATAACAAATCATATGATTATTTTCAAGGTCTGTAGAATTGAGTGGCACTTGTAATGAGATCGCATAATATGTTATGGTTTTGTGTTAAAAAGGACATACGAATCTAGGTCCGAAACCTCTTAATCATCAACAAAAAAAATTAGGGATAAATTCACATCGATGATGTTTACGAATCAACAATATAATAGAAAAATAAACCTTCCAATTTTGACACCAAAGCCAAGAAAGTATATTCTTCCACAAACCGATAAGTTCCAAGACAATCACACAAACAAAAACACAATGAAGAAAATACTTGAAACATTTGCTTTTATCTCTTTCTCTTATGGGTTTGATATTTCATTTTGCTTTCTTTCTTCTTCCTCGATAATTTTCATCTGCAAAAGAAAAAATGATTTGATGATTAACAAACAGTATATAAGAAAGTGAATTTTAATCAATATGATTACCAGTCCGCTTGAGCTTGCACAGAGTCTGAAAACATCAAGATTCAGATTCAGGCGGCATATCTCCTTGGGTTTCATATCTAAGCAGAAATGGTCAGCAAGTGCATCCAGATCCATGTTGGCGTGCCAAACATTTGTATCAATGATGTATGTTGGTCTAGGAGGATAACGGTCACAATAATTAAAGGCCGTAAGCAAAGCTGGAATATGGAATTCTTCTATTCTATTCCCAATCCAAATTTTTCCTGAGATTGTTTACACATCAAAAATTAGAATTAGTTTACAATAAAAGAATGAAAAGAGAGAGACAAGACAAAACGGTGGATTTCCAACCACTTTTCAGAGAAGCTGGGTGCATGTTCAAGAACTGAGCGGCTGATATTGTGCCTATTCTTGAAACCAGACAAGACTGCATCACTTGGTTTTAAAATTATAGATACGCTTTTCTTTCATGTTCAGTGTCTGAAGACAAACATCGATGATACCAAATTTTATAACTTCATCGTGCTCCGTATCCAAAGCAAAGAGAACACATTCCTCGTTACTCATGATGATTAATAGATCTGATAACCAAGAACAAAAAGAATCAATTTTCAAATCCGAGTACCGATGACACAGAAATTAAAAAATCACAGAAATCATCTACCACCAGAGGTTCACTGCTCAAATCACACAAGCAATAATACAGAAACCAAAACAAACAAACAAAATTGGGATTTGGGATTTCCAAAATTGGAATTAGGGTTCTCGAAATTAGGGTTCTAGAAATTAGGGTTCCCAATTAGGATTAGGGTTTTTGGAATTGATTTGGGGTTCCAAAATAACAGATTTGATGCTGAATGAAGAAATGATGAAAACGTCCGGGTAATACCTGAGAGATCTTTGCGGCTCTGTAACAGATCCGGTTTACAGAAATTAGCTTGGGGAAAACATCTATAACTTTCGATCTGCAGTTCCGAATGCAGATCTGTTTTCACCTGAGCCTAGATCTAAGAGTCTAGAATATTCTCACCGAGATTCAGGTCGTTCTGATCTGATTTGGTAGGTCGTTCCTCTACTGCACCAAAACGTGTTGGATATGACTCCTTTCTCTCTCTTTAAGTAACTCAAGTGAATTCTCAGCCTGGCTCGGTTTTGGCAGGGCTACACCGTAAATATGCTCTCTGCCTCTTTCAGGGTCAGAGGTGAAGTTTTGGACATGGGCTTTAAAAACCGAAACATCGGCCTACGGCATCATTCATAAAACAAAACTTAATACTATGAGTCTTGGCGCACTAATATGCAGTTTACTTTTCTTGTTTTCTTACAACCAAAATATTTTGATTTAAGTGAGATAAGTAATAGAGCCTTACATAACTAGGAATCTAGGATAAACAAGTCTCTTTTGTTTAAGTTTTTATTGCCGTTTATTTTTTGGTTAACGTCATCTCTGTACCGATTTGCTACAACTTCACAAGTCCTAGTTTCTTGCATCCTTCTGCAAGTGTTTTCATAGTGATTGTGTGTGGTATGGGATGGTTTTGTTTGAAAAATGTATGAAAACTCAAAAAAATGAAAGTTTGTGTATGCAGTTCAAATTTTTTGTAAGTTTGTGTATGAATTTTGGCAGCGGTATAAGTTAGGTATGAATCGAACATACATATTATCTTTGGGTATGAAATAGCCATTTTCCCCAATTTTCTTCATGTATTTTAGTTATTATTACGTCTTAATAGAGTATGTTCTTATTCGAAACTTGTTTCATATTGGCATATTGCAATCGTATTTTGTTAACATTATTTTAAGAGAAAACTCAGGTTGTAGATGGTCGATTATAGACCAGGTTTTTTATCTACTGGCTTATGGCATCTATTACTGGCACGGCCCTGGCTGGTGGTTGCCCTTATATGGTTTTATAGTGATTCAAAGGGATTGACATAATTTCATTTCTAGGCTACAATTGGTAGCCACTTCACTGTCTCTACTGCAAAGGATGAGGATGGAAGGTCTTCTCAAACATCAAGCCTTGCAAAACAAGACTAACAAGGCATTCAATGAGCTTGGGATTTCAACATCTCAAGATTTCGAGCTGCAAAAGTACTCCACCCTCACATTGCAGCAGGTTCGTAACTGTAGATTAACCGTTGTGAAAGGAGAGAAATTAGCAGCAGCAGCAGCTAAAATGCATGCTAAGGCAGTACAAGTCGAAGAAAATCACCATTAAATCACGTTTTTTTGAAACTATAAACCTTCTCATTCTTCCTCAAGATTTCTCATTGAAATCATTGAAAAAACTAGTGATGGTATGAGAAGAAGAAAAAAACGTGATCTAATGGACGTGATTTATTTAGGCAATTTTCATATCTACCATTAAATCACGTTTTTTTTTTCTTCTTCTCATACCATCACTAGTTTTTTCTTCCTCTCATACTATTTTTCCATTCATACCATAAATATAAAATTATCTTTAAACCATCAAAACTAAATTCTAACCTTCAAAACTAAACCCAAAACTCTAAATACTAAATCCTAAACCTTAAATACTAAACCTAAACCCAAATATTGTAAATTATAAACCTTATTAAAGTTTATGGTATTAATGGGAAAATGGTATGAAACGAAAAAAAATTGACTTAGTGGTATACGAAAGCTTTTCTCAATTTTAATTTGATTTTATAATATGTATGAAAACTCTAAAAAATTATTTTTTTTCAAAAAGACAGAGAGAGTAATAATATTTTCTCTTTTTAATTTATGAGAAATCCATGTTGAGAAACCCCTCATTGGAGATGTGCGCTCTTTCATTCCGCAATATTTACCAGCACTTTTCTTATGAAGGTTTTGTTCCCGACAATCAATAACAAAACTAATGGATGAGATGTTTAATTTGTGTATACATCAAATATAATTTCAAATTTTCAAAAAAAAAAAAAAAAAAAAAAAATATTCAAATTTTTTTTCGTNAAAAAAAAAATATTCAAATTTTGTTTCGTCAATAACAAAACTATATAAAGAGAGAACTTCTTCTTTTTTTTTTTTTTTTTTTTTTTTTTTTTTTTTTTTTTTTTTTTTTTTTTTTTTTTTTTNTTTATAAAGGGAGAAAATTCCAAGATCCAAAGAAGGACAACAATATGCGACAAATCATCGCGTTAAATAGGTAATTATTTCTCGAGAGACATGTCTTTTTTATTACAATTTGTTTTAAAATGGAAAAAGGACAAATTTATTAAGGAAATCTGGAAATGTGTAAAGCTTTGTCCTTTGGATTGAAGATGCAGCTGGATCGATGCAGATCGTGAATCAGTCAGGAAGTACATCAGGACGTGTGGACAGACTTATAGCGGAGCTAAGTGGAGCTTAACGGAGCTAAAGGAATATTGCTGAGCTGGATGCGAGCTTAACACCATTAAAAATCAACTTCTTTTTCTGGAAGCCGTGGCGATGGAATCTGGGACGGAGGACTTGTAGCTGAGCTGGATGCAAGCCTGTAGCTGATAAGAACGAATCCAGAAGAGGCGGTAGCTGAGCTAGATGATGAGTAATGGAGCTATCAAGATAAAATGAATATTTTCTATTCTTAGAGAAAAATAAGGAAAGAAATATTCTCTTGGAGATTTGGAGTAATCACCAAGACCGAAACCTTGTAGGGTTTCACAACACGCCTATTGTGGATAAATAGGGTGTCTTGGCTGCTTGTAGGCGACATCACAAACTTGAGAGCTTTAGACTTTGGGTTTAGATTTCTTGTAAGAAAGTTAGGACAAAGGGGGTTAGGGTTTGAGAGGTTCAAAGATCGTGGATATATCTGAGAACGTGATAGTTACTAGAACTACAAGTCAAGGGTGATCGTGGATAGATCTGACTTGAGCTTGTAGATTTCGTTTAAGCATATACTTGTAAGTTATCTTAAAGAAGTTTCTAGTAATATATTTTCTTTGTAGAGAAAACCCCTTGGTTTTTCAATTGGTATCAGAGCAGTCGCCTTGTGTATTGCTATAGCAGGTGAGATCTTGCGGAATAGAGGGCTATCACCCGGATTTCATGGGAAGGTCAAAGGTGATACTAGATGCAGGAAACTATGGATATTGTAAATCCAGGATGAGGATGAACATCCGAAGTATTGATGGTGAAGACTCTGAAGAAGANTTGGTTTTTCAATTGGTATCAGAGCAGTCGCCTTGTGTATTGCTATAGCAGGTGAGATCTTGCGGAATAGAGGGCTATCACCCGGACTTCATGGGAAGGTCAAAGGTGATACTAGATGCAGGAAACTATGGATATTGGAAATCCAGGATGAGGATGAACATCCGAAGTATTGATGGTGAAGACTCTGAAGAAGATACTGAAAAAGATGGAGAAATCAGTAACTTTGTAGCTTTTGCTGGAATTTCTGAATTTGTGCAAGAAATAAAAGCAACTGAATCAGATTCCGACGGCTCGTTCACAGATGACGAATCTGAGATTGATATCTATGAAAGCTATAAGGAAGTTCATGATACCTTGGTTGAAAATGGGAAGGAGAATCTCAAACTCAAAAGGGAGAATGCTTGTCTTGAAGCACAAGTTGGTGAACTTCAGAAGGCTCTTCAAGCGGAAAAAGATCTCAACATGGATAATCTCAATATCATGTTAGAAAAGATGGAAGCGGTTAAACGAGCAGATGACATCACCAAAGAGTACTTTTTGGAGAAGGAGAACCCTAGGAGTTTGCAAGCTGAGTTAGATCAACATCGCAAGCAACTCAAGATGTTGACTGGAACTAAGGAGCTTGACAAGATTCTGAGTCTTGGTCATGTTGGAAAGTCGAATCTTGGTCTGAGGTACTCAACAGGAAGTGGATCAACCGGCAAGACAGTCACTTTTGTGTCTGGAGGAATGACTCAAGATGTTATTCAAGCAAATACTAGATCATCCACACATAAACTTGATCCCATCTAAGGAGTGGAAATTGAGGGAAGAACACTATGGGATTAGGATATGAGGCTAAGAAAGTCAGTACAGCTAGAGCATCAAATCGCCACATCGGAGGACATCAAGAGAAGGAGTGCTACTTTTGTGGAGCTATAGGTCATATCAAGACGTTTTGCAAAAAGTTATGGGCTAGAGTTTATCACGCTTGGAGAGAAGGACGCTATTATTGGAATCGTGGTCTGAGCCAAATCTTCATTAGAAAGACTGATCTTTACCAGAAGACAGCACCAAGTCCTGCTCGACGTACATCGCCAAGTGGTACAAGACAGCGATTTTGCTCCAATATGGCACTTTTTGAAGAGATCAATGAGGCTGACAACACTGGACCGTGGTACTTCGATAGTGGATGCTCCAGGCATATGACTGGAGTCAGAGAAAATCTGCAAGATGTGAAGCAGTTAAAAGGAGGGAATGTCACATTTGGTTGTGGAACAGAAGGATGATTCAAGGCAAAGGACAAACCTCTGAGGAGCAGCCACATCTTATGAATGTCTACCTTGTCCAAGGTCTGAAGTCAAATTTGATTAGTGTCAGCCAACTATGCGATGAAGGTTTAACAGTGTGGTTCAACAAGCTAGAATGTAAAGCCACTGATGCTGACAGAAAGGCAGTTCTACGAGGAGTTCGTTCAGGCAACAACTGCTACATGTGGGATCAATCTGCAAAATGCCTAAGTGTGTGAGATGATGTTGAACTGTGGCATAAGCGGTTGAGACACATGAATATTTGCCATCTTACCACTCTAGTGAATAACGAGATCATTCGCAGTGTTCCTAAGCTGAAGGGGTGTGAGAGAATCATGTGTGGTCCATGCAATCAAGGGAAACAAGTGAAGGTTCAACACAAGAAGGTGCCAGATGTACAATCCAAATCAGCTTTGGATCTAGTACATATGGATTTGATGGGACCAATGCAAGTGGAGAGCATTGGCGGCAAGCGTTATGTTTTTGTTCTAGTGGATGATTACTCACGATACACTTGGGTGCACTTCATCCGTGACAAATCTGACACTATGGCAAGTTTCAAGATCTGGGCTCTTCAATTTATTACAGAGAAAAAAGCCTCAAGTGTATACGTAGTGATCATGGGGGAGAGTTTCAGAATGAGGTTATGATGAAGTTCTGCAATGAACAAGGCATAGCTCACCAGTTTTTGGCACCCAGAACACCACAGACGAATGGAGTGGTTGAGCGGAAGAATAGAACACTTCAGGAAATGGCGAGAGCAATGATCCGTGGAGGAAATATTCCAGTGAAGTTTTGGGCTGAAGCAATCAACACTGCATGCTACATTATAAACCGTGTTTACATTCGAAAAGCTTCACTAAAAACTTCTTATGAGTTGTGGAAAGGAAAGACGCCTAATCTAAGCTACTTTTATGTCTTTGGATGCAGGTGCTATATTCTGAATGACAAGGATCAACTTGGGAAGTTTGACTCAAGGAGCGATGAAGGAATCTTTCTGGGTTATTCAGGCAATAGTTCAGCCTTCAGAGTGTACAATATTCGGTCTAAGATCATAATGGAATCGGTCAATGTGGTATTTGATGATCGGTCAATCGCAATTATGGGTGATTTTCCACTGTATCATGATCCAGAACCTAGGCGAGCTGAAGTACATGAAGAGGATTCCAATCCAGACAAACCTGAGGATGACGAGAAGGTTGAAGAAGTGCCTGACACGGTGGTTGCCATAGAACACCCAGTTACTCAAGTTCATAGAAATCACTCTCCAAGTGATCTGATTGGAGGCATAAATGAAGGACGAAAGACAAGGGGAATCAAGCTGAATTTCAAGCAGATGGTCAGTATGGCAATAATTCAGTTCGAATGCTTGTGTCAACCATAGAGCCTCAGAACCANTGTGTCAACCAATAGAGCCTCAGAACCATCTTGAAGCACTTGATGATGCAGACTGGATCATCTCCATGGAAGATGAACTTGAGGAGTTCGTGAGAAACGATGTCTGGGAACTTGTGCCTCTCCCAGATGGTGTGAATGTGGTTGGTACAAAATGGATCTTCAAGAATAATACAGATGATGTTGGAAGCATTCTACGAAATAAGCCAAGACTTGTTGCACAGGGATACTCACAAGTTGAAGGTGTTGACTTTGATGAAACATTTGCCCCTGTAGCATGCCTTGAGTCTATCAGACTATTCCTAGGTATGGCATGCATACTGAACTTTAAGGTACATCAGATGGATGTGAAGAGTGCCTTTTTGAATGACATTCTACAAGAAGAAGTATATGTAGCTCAGCCGAAAGGTTTTGAAGACCCAACACATCCTGAGTATGTGTTCAAGTTGAAGAAAGCTCTATATGGACTGAAACAGGCTCCAAGAGCATGGTACGAGCGATTGACGAAGTTTCTGACTGACACGGGATATATCAGAGGAACTGTGGACAAGACCTTGTTCATACTTGAGGTGGAAGATTATATGATGATGGTGCAGATCTATGTGGATGATATCATCTTTGGAGGAACTTCAGAAAAATTGGTGCAAAACTTCGTGAAGAGTATGACAAAAGAGTTTAAGATGAGCATGGTGGGAGAATTCAAGTACTTCCTTGGACTTCAAGTCAATCAGACTGAGAATGGTATCTTTATTTCTTAAAACACTTATGCCAAGAATCTGCTGGGTAAGTTTGGCCTTGAAAAGTGCAAAGAGGCAAGGACACCAATGAGCACTACAACTAAGCTTGGAAAGGATGAACATGGAGAAGATGTTGATGTGAAGCTCTACAGAGGGATGATTGGAAGCTTGCTATATCTCACAGCAAGTAGACCAGACTTATGCTTCAGCGTCGGTGTATGTGCTCGTTATCAAGCCAAACCAAAACAGTCTCATCTTCAAGCGGTGAAGAAGATCATGAGGTACGTCAAGGGGGCTGTCAGTCTGGGGATTTTCTACTCTAAGGGATCCAACAGAAATCTTGCTGGATATTGTGACGCTGATTGGGCAGGATGTGCAGATGATCGGAAAAGCACAAGTGGAGGTTGTTTCTTCCTTGGGAACAATCTTATTGCTTGGCTTAGCCAAAAGCAAAATTCTGTGTCACTATCTACTGCAGAAGCAGAGTACATTGCATTAGGAAGCTGCTGCACACAACTCATACGGATGAAACAGATGTCAGCCGATTATGGAATGGAATCTGGACCCTTCTTGGTTTACTGTGATAACAAAAGCTCCATTGACATATCAAAGAATCCGGTGCAGCACTCAAGGACAAAGCACATTGACATAAGACACAATTTTGTTCGTGAATTGGTGGAAGAAAAACAGGTAGTATTTGAACATGTTGTCACAGATTTACGGCTCGCTGATTTATTCACAAAACCATTGGATTTTAACCGTTTTTTCACTTTAAAAAATTCCATTGGAATTTGCGATAGTGTTTTTGAATGATGCAGGAGCTGATACAGGCACTGGCTCGGGATG